>JAOBRF010331630.1:0-10826 GCA_027575005.1 Sphenopus marsupialis | reverse complement strand
CGCTCACTCGTGAGATACCAATTTGAACACTCGAAAATAAATTCCATATCTCTGCGCGCCTATGTATTATTCTCTATGTAAGCGCTATATAAATGTCGATTATTATTTTTATTATTATCATTATCGTTATCGTTATCGTTATCGTTATCGCTATCGTTATCGTTATCGCTATCGCTATCGCTATCGCTATCACTATCGCTATCGTTATCGTTATCGTTATTGTTATTGTTATTATTATTATTATTATTATTACTTTCCATTACTAGCAGTATCCTGGCTGTTCCCAACAGAGTTATCCTATGCAGTACACGTTTTATTATAAGAACCAGTAAATTTTGCCGAGGTTCATTGCTCTTTATTTTTTGGCTGCTTCAGCCTCACTTTGTTCTTAATTCATTCTTATTTCTGTGAGCGGTTTGAAATAAAGAGAAATCAAAACAAAAGAAAAGACATTGAAAAACAATGCTGATGTATTTTGAGGAGGTCTCTGTACATTTATCGGACTTAATGACAGTTATACTCCTTGCATAATTGTCGAATATTTTCACCGGTACTTGTTCTTTTTCTTTGTTCATTCTGGTACAGTATTGTTCAAACATCATGTGCAACAGTTGAAACTGATCGTACGAGGAGCTTTTACTATGACATGAATACGTGTATCATTTGGGACAATAGTAGATATAATAATAGATGGGAAACGGTGCTTTGTGTTTTTACTGTGCACATTGCGAACGTAAATTACAAGATTCAGTAAAGTTTCAACTAGAAACAGATTTACTCTTTTTCACCCTTTGCCTGAGCTTGTTCTTAAATTGTTCTTAATTTTCGGCCAATCTGAGCCTCGGTGTTTTTATAAAGTTGTTCTTATAAAAAAAAGTGTGTATTTTTGTGCTTATTGTTACCCCTAACTTATTTATAGCCGTTCTTTCATTTTCGTTGTACTGCCAAGGGCACTCACACAATCGCTGGCACGATCTTCCCACTTCTCAGATTGCACAATACCTGCACTTTAAACTTTCTCTTTTCCTTTGTCACCAATCCTTTTATTTTTATTATTCAACAGTATCACGTTGATTTCAAAATAAAACATTTTCTGAACTTGATATCTGGCTACATATTTAATTTCTTAAAGGAGTCAAAAATTGCAACAGTGTTGTGTGATGTTTTTCGCATTTTGTAGCGTATAAGGTTGTCGTATCGGCAATCTTAGCAAAAAACTGTACCTATTAAACTGTACATATTCAAACACTGGCGTCCACTGCACAATACGTTTCCCAACTCGTACTTCGTACTTGTACTGAGCCTTAGGCATTAAAACCACTTTAGTACTAGGAAAGACCATATGATCTTGGTATAACCCTCATCCCTGTAGTAGCGGAACACATTTCCATAAAAACGAGACTAATTTCATGCATATCAGTTGTTACATCGTTTTGTTGTTTGGGTGAAAAAAAACCTCTTGTCTTTTACGCACAAAACAAAAACTAAAGGTTGCTTTGCCCACCACTGTGCTGGATTGAAAATAAAGAGAGGTTTTAAACATGATTGTGCTATTTATGCGTTTGTCATTGTAAAGTTAGAAACAATATTTTGTGAGGAATGTAATATTTATATAAAAGCATTATTTATTCTGTTATAGGAAGAGTTGTGACATTTGCTGATAATAGTTACTGCTACGGATCAATGAACATTCCTGTTGAGCTCAGACTCACCTCGAATACCTTTACAAACAACTTTGCAGAGAATGTTATCTTTGTCGACCTCTTCAAGTCTCCAAAAATTAAAAGAGCCGAAATATTGAATAACACTTTTGTTAACAACAGTGAAACTGATCTCTATTGTGCTTTCTTTGAAAGAAGCACAAAATTTGCCGTTGTCACCCTTAAAGATGGTAGCTTTACTCTCCTTGAAAACAAGTTTGTGAATCCAAATTTCACATATCAAATATCCACCATGCTTTACAACTTCAAAACTACTGTGGCAGCCGAAAGAAACTGGTGGGGTACTGATGATGAATGTGGAATTAATGACATAATTTTTGACTTTGAAGATCGCGTGCAGCTGGCCAAAATTAATTACTTTCCCTATCTTACCTCTTGGAATACGAGAGATGTTGTTTCTGAAAATATTACAAGAAAGTCGTGCTTTCTCAGAGGACGTGTTCTTGGTGGAACACTTTCGGAGTCCCTGGTACTGAACGAGCAAGACTCGCCTTACATAGTGAAAAAGGATCTCGTGATACTTTCGAATGGCTCGCTTACTATTGGTCCAAACGTGACCTTGGTGTTTCCTCCCCGTTCAGCATTTGTGGTGCAAGGACATCTGGCAGTTAAGGGAACCATAAAAGAAAGCGTCAGGTTTCTACTTGAAAAACCTTATAACAATATGTACTTACGTCTTGTAAGAGGTGCAGGTCCTCGGGAAGGGGTTGTGGAAATACTGCACAACAACACATGGATGACGTTGTGTCTTGGATACAGAAGCTTTCGCAATGAAGGACAAGTTATCTGTCGGCAACTTGGACACAGATACTATTAGTAAGATTTTTATTTTTGCCGTTATAAACTCGAATAATGAAGCCAAACTACCCTGTTAATTTAACCTGTTTATTTTTGCTTAATCTAACGCAAATTATTTGTACAGTACTTAAAGTGAATTGATAAAAGAAGATGATAAAATATCCTTCTTCAAACACAAGAAATGCAAAGTAGATATTGTAACACTTGTTAAACTCATCATAGAAAACACGCTAATTGCTTCATGTGGTTTTTAATTATAGTTTTCAATAAATAAAAATAGTTCCCCTTAGATTGTTCCAACAGTCAAAAAGGAGACTGAGTGCATTTGAAAAAATAATTGTCAAACTCATCAATAACTCATGACCAGTTAAAACATTCACTCTTAAGTTATAAAGTATCTGTTTAAAACTGACATTTGAAAACTTATTGAAGAGTCTGTTTAAAACTGACATTGTACAGTTTGGCTAGTCGTTATCCTGGGTTTAAGTCACTTATATCTTCAGAACCCTTGCTCCTTCATTTTAACAATCGTATAGCTATAGCCGACATTAAGTATGATTCAATTTGAAAATAACGGCTTAGGTGCCTAATGAACGATCCTCCCTGCGTATTAAAATTTTGCCTCTCGGGACCTTACTAAGAAGTCTCAATTTATTAAATTTTCCGATTTCCTAATTTCAAATTATTTTGTTTGTACTGTTCCTTTACAAAATCAAGATGGGAGTTTTTTCACTTTACGAAGGCAGAATCAGTTTTTTTTCCTGAAATAGTTGTGTTTTAATCATGTCTATAATGGTACAGCGTAATGTGAACAATTTTTTTAGTTTTCCGACCCCCCAATCGTTTGTTAAGATCCCCCGCTTACTTTTTCAATATTTTCCATCTTTTCATCTGTTTGAAACAAAGCATGTAGTTCATCCTTGATAAATCAGACCTGTCTTTGTCCCAGTGCTCTTTAAATCAATATCGTTTTACTTACGAAAAGTTTACTTACGAAGGGATCACTTAACACAAGCTTGAGAGGTTTTAAGGTCCTCGCACCATTTTATTGCTAATGTTTCTGTGGCAAAAACGAATAAAATAAGACAAAAAAAAGTCTGCTTTACGACTTGATTGCGTTTGAGAGGGAAAATGGAAAACTTAGGACGAGATATCATTTTGGTCTGAAAATAATACCAGTAAAACGAAACAAGTGCTTGACTGCAATTCACTTGCAAACAATAACGAGTTTACTGTATTGAACTAACTATACTGGGTCAGTGAAATGTACTAAATAAGCATTATTCTCCCTTGCAGTTACTCCAGGTACTATACAAGCGGAAAGGAAAAGTTCTTTATTAACAACATCGCTTGTTCTTCAGCTGAAGACAGTGATATTACAAAGTGCAACCGCCCTATGTGGACTTTTAGCTCCAGGTGTTATGGATATGTAGCATTTGTGCGTTGCCATAGAAACTACTGGGCTGGTCTTAACTTAGCAATGTCTCACAGACGAAGTCAAATAAAGTATCTTTACATAGAAGAGGCTGGTTATCCTTACAGGGACGATATAGGAATTCCAGGTTATGCCATCCGTATCGACTATAACAACCATGATATTGTAGGGCTAAATATCGTTAACTCCACAGGGATCGGACTACAAATTGTGTATAACGACCCGTTGTCGAAGACATCAATCGTGTCAAACTCTTCAATTTCGACCATTGCTTCACATGGTATTCTGTTTTTGTCACCGTTTATTACATTGACGCAGGTGAATATCAGTAAAACTGGTGGTTCAGGCGTCATGTACCAAAGCAGCTGGGGACCAACAAATGAACATATGGCAAACTTAGCTAGTCCAGAGACACTTCAAGTTCTTCCTCTGTGTTTGCAGAATAGGGCTTTTCTCGAACCAGGGAAAGCGTTTTATTTTGTATACAAGGGTTTGATTCCTCTCACAAAATCATGCGACCTGTCCTTGATCACGGAATCTGGGTACAGGATTTTTGTTCAGATCATCTATCACAACATTCGAAGTTACCACAGCTTTCAGATCTTTGATGGTCTCAACGAGACTTTTCAAGACAGAATATGGGAGTTGGGACAACTCAACTGGCAAGATAAACCTGTTATAAATTCAACAGGCCACTATCTTTTCCTGCGCAACTCCAACTACCGAAATAGCAACCCTGTGATACATCTACTCATATTTACGACAAAAGGTAACTGTACCTGTATCATATTTGTACCATTCTAAAAATGCACGGTAATCTGAAAGAAAACCTTTCGATTATCAGAAAAAAGAAGGAAAGGGAAAAATAAGCAGTAAAAAGTTTGGTTTTGCATCAATGGGCTATCAAAAGTGATGATGTGCTGAAATGTTTGTTGTGTTTAAATTGATGACAACTCTTTCAAATTTAATGGTAATTCCGATGTATTTTTAAAAGAAATTTCTGTACATTTATCAATCTGCTTTTGTTCGCGGTGTTGTTCACAGATTTAGATGCACCCGTTTAACGCCATTGCAGGATGCTAGGCATTTCTCGTTACCTCCAGGACACCCACTTGCTTAGAAATGTTTTCTTTCTCGTTACATTTAACCAATTTTTTTCTGAATGTAAATGTATGGACAGTAGAACAGATTAATACTGCTCATTTTTCTTAAACCCTAAAAGGAATATTGAATTTTATATGAAATTAGATTTGCTTTGGTCAATCGTTTTATCTCTGTGTGTCCTATAAATCCTTTATGGAATGTATCACGCACTTATGCATCAGTTATTGTTGTCAATATTATCATCACTATCGTTATCATCAGCGTCACAATCATCATTAGTTTTGTTGTCCTCATCGTCACCATCGTTATCGTTTTTGTCGCCGTCACCATCACGATCATTAATATCCTCATTATCATCGTCACCATTGTTGTCGTCATCTCCATGAACATCATTATTATCATCATCATCATCATTATTATTATTGTTTTTATTATTTGTCTTTATCAGCTTCATTCATTATTTATTGTCAATCAGTTACTACTAAATGATATGTTGACTTTGTTTCTGATAGAAGAAGCAGTTTTGCCCGCTTCAAGAGGAATCATAAACATAACATCTTGTGCGATCCGTGCAGCACAGCAAGACGGAATTATTATTCCTGGCAACCAGATTCATAGCCTTGTTATTGACGATTGCGTTATAACAACTTGCCAACGTTACGGTAAATAGCATTAATTGCTTAGCAAATAAGGTTAAGCGGTAAAAAGGCAAAGGCGCACGGCAATCTATTCATCTATCTGGTACATCTGTGCTGCACCGAAATATGTTCGAGTGCAACCGCGTTTTTGTCGAGGACATCGAAAAATACATAATAAAACAATTATTGGATTCAGTTTCGCATGATAGCGAGATTTGGCTTCGGCAGATAACACAAAGTTCGGCCATTATAATTCTCATAATAATTCTCATGATAATTCTCATGATAATTATCATGGCCTCTGTTTGTATTATCTGCCTCAGCCTTTGGCTTCGGCAGATAACACAAAGTTCGGCCATGATAATTCTCGCACAGTCTCAAGGACATGCTTGTCCAAGCTAAATTATCACCAAAAAGAGGTACAAAAAGTACATGTTTGTTACTTCAACTTCGTATCCCATTCGAAACTTGTTGCTCAATTCAAATCTCTCCGTCGTTTGCCGGAGAAAAATTTAGCAATGTGGATTAATCAGTGATCTTTGTTCAAAATTGGTGCAGGTTAATTCCATTCCTGATGCCTGGTAGTGTAACAAGGGTTTTCTCAAACGAGAACGCGGGGTCGTCTTTGGGTCGCTCTTGCTGTATAAACAGCGAGGCGACGAATTGACACGCAAATCCGATTTATCGTAGGATTTATAGGTTCAAAACATTATTTCAGAAATTGCTAAAATAATTTTCAGTCACTCGTGGTATATATAATAAAGCGACTCATATAAACAAAGTGAACGGAACAAAAGGATTGTTTCAAAACATTTACGTACTAGATCTCTGATTAATGAGGCTTCGAAAAATAATTTCTTGAATGTGCATAAACAAAATAAAACGAAAGATCGATTAAAACGAATTTTGGAAGCAATTTAAATTTTCTTCAAAAAGACGATTTTAATATATTCGGGGATTTTTTTAAATAAAGAATGAATATGAAAATATTCCGTGCGCTTTTGTGAAATTACTGAATGATTTAAGCAGATGACTGACGAACATGATGGCGTCCATTTCATCCATTCGTCTCTCTTTCTACTCACGAAGCCCACCCACATTTTTCTTCTTTTAGTCACCCCGCCTACCTAAACTATTTCTCTTTCTCTTTAAAGGCATTTACGTTACTGCATGGACTTTTGACCAGGCGCTGATCAAAATGTCAGTCTTGTTATTAAACTATTATGGAATTGTAATAAATGGTGCCTTTGTCCAAATCGTTCACACGGAAATTGGAAAATCAGTTCAAGATGGTATAGTGTTACTGAGCGAAGGCAGAAAAACAGTTAATATCGTGAACTCAACGATTTATGAAAACAGGAAACGAGGATTACGTATTTATGGTGACTGGAGACAAACAACCCTTTTGGTCTCCCAGACTGTGTTCCTCAAGAATGGCCGAGGTGCCGTATTAGCATTTTATGACTACCAAGGACACCAAACAAAACTGGTGTTTGACAATAATTCATTTACTGAGAACCATGGAACAGTATTTGAGGTCGAAAGAGGAACCTATCTTATAGACAGCTGGAAATTTTCTAACAAATCGTTTTTCAACAACACAGGTAAAAAGAGTTAGTAATTTGCTTTAATTTCTTTCTTTCTTCCTTTCTTCCTTCCTTTCGTTCCTTTCGTTCCTTCCTCTTCTTCGTTTCCTTCGTTTTCTTCGTTTCTTTCGTTTCTTTCGTTCCTTCTTCCTTCCTTTTCTCCCTTCCTTCCTTTCCTTCCATCTTTTCCTTCCTTTCTTTCCTTCCTATCTTTCCTTGTTTTCTTTTCCTTTCCTTTCCTTTCCTTTCCTTTCCTTTCCTTTCCTTTCCTTCCTTCCTTCCTTTCCTCTCTTTCCTTTCCTTCCTTCTTTCTTTTTCTTCCTTTCTTCGTTTCCTTCCTCACTTCCTTCCTTCATTCATTCATTCTTTCATTCCTTTTCTTAGTTTTCTTCGTTTCCTTCGTTTTCTTCCTTCCTTTCCTTTCCTTCCCTTCCTTCCTTCTCTTCTTTTCTTTTCCTTTCCTTCCTTTCCTTCTTTTTTTCCCCTTTCCTTCTTTTCTTCTCCTTTCCTTCCTATCTTTCTTTCGTTTCCTTCCTTCCTTTCCTTTCTTTTCTTTTTTTCTTTTCTTTTCCTTCCTTTCCTTTCCTTTCCTCCGTTTCCTTCTTCCTTTCCTTCCTTACTTCCTCTCCATTCCTTTCTTTTCTTCCTTCCTTAACTAGGACTAGCACCACTACTGCCGGTAGTAATGGTAATTGTGCTAGGAGCAGAGATAGTCGTTGTAGTTACTGTAGTTGTAACACTTGCAGTAGTAGAAGTATAGTCGTAGTAGTTACATTGGTATTATAAACTGTTATAATTTTTATTGTTAAGTTTATAACACTCATAATTCTTTGTTGCGTTATTTTAGGACGTTTTGCAAATGGTAATGGTACTTCCAATCGAACAGGCTCGAACTATCAATCCAGTTATGAATTTCGCAGCAACCGCTTCATCTCAAATCAGTGTGAACAGAAAGGTGTTATCAACGCTCCGGGAGACTCAAGATTTTTGATAATTAGAGGAAACGTATTTTACAAAAATCGTGGAGTAAACATATTAATTGAGGGAACTGGCAGCAATGAACAGTTAAGAATTGATCTTAATGTTTTCGAAGATAATTTTTCTCCCTCCGAAGGCATAGTTGAGATACTAAGAATCGAACGAGATACTATTATTGCTAACAATACATTCCGGGGAAACCAAGCTTTATCTGTTGTGTTCCTGCAAGTTGTTCATATTGTCAATCCTAATATGGTGAACCAAACGTTACAATTCTTTAACAATACACTGAAGGAAAATGAGCCGTTAACTGAAGCAATTCCAAAATCGCATCCACAGTGCGCTCTGTCTCTGTGTGGAAGGGTTTCCTTTAAAAATCTCCATTTTCAGTACAATCGGCTGGGCAATGAAAATTTTGAAGCAGAGTTATGTTTGAGGTTCCTGGTTACTAAGCATGAGGAGAAAGTGGACGTATCAAGGAACTGGTGGGGTACCTCGGAGGAATCCGTTGTTCGTCAGCGAATAATTGACTTTGATGATTATTACGACTTTGCAGTTGCGAAATATGCTCCGTTTATTTTAAACGAACACGATTTCAACATTTTTTCAGATAGCAAAGAAAGATTACCTGTTCCTTCGAAGGTCCTTTCGGGAAGATTAAACGAATCATTCACATTGAAAGCTAATCATAGTCCGTATTTTATAAAAACAGACTTAACTGTGTTAGAAAATGTAACCCTTACAATCGAGCCTGGAGTTGAAATTGATGTCTCTGAGGAGAGAAGTGTTTTGGTCTTAGGAACATTGATCGCTAAGGGTACAAAGGGACAGAAAATAATATTCAAACCTGTAGATAGTGTCAGTTTGGAAAGCAGAATACCCATTCGCCTACACGGAGGAAGGTTCCCGTGGCAGGGTGCCTTGGAAGTCTTCTATAACAGTACGTGGTTACCCGTATGTAAACAACCAGGAGCAAACTTTGGTGTACAAAACAAAGCTGTCATCTGCAAGCAGCTTGGCTATAACAGTTTGACTGACTCAAATTCTGAAAACGCATCTCAGGATTCATTACAATTAAACTCAAACCCTCCATGGCCCTTCAAAATTGGTTGCCATGGTAATGAAAGCATAATTACAGAATGCCAATTAATACCATTTGCAGCTGCAGGAAGATGTGAGCAAGAAAACCGGGTTTCGGTAAGCTGTAAGGAGAAAACATGGGGAGGAATTCGCTTTTTTTCAAAAACAAAACATTTACCGCATCAGAGGCAGTCGGTTCTGGAAAACGTCGATATACTACATTGCGGAAAACGAAGAGGAGGAGAAGTTGCTGGAATCGAGACTATCTTTTCCGCACCAAAGTTAAAGTCTGTTTCTGTTGCAAACTGTAGTTTTGGTGGGCTCACAGTGTATGAAGCTGACGAGGATGTCCTTGTGACAGAGTCTACGTTTTCTAACACTGGTGGGGTCGGGGTTAGTATGATTGATTCACAAAAAAAGACAGCACTCGATCATGTTATTGCCTCAAACAATGTACATGGCGTTGTTTTTGCCCCAGCTAAAGTTGAAAACGTCCCTCTCCACTTGTATGGAAGAATAAATCTTTGTTATTCTTTTGAAGAGATTGAAATTGAAAGTAAAGAGCTGCTGTATTTTGATCTTGCAAACTTAAAGCAAATTCCCGCCGTAAATCTTGATTGTCAACTCAACATTAAAGTAAAGCAAAATCGTGGATTAAAAATAACTGTGGTCTACTATCAAGGATACCAAAAGATAAGGGCTTACTCGCTTGGCCCCAATGTAACAAGATTTAACTTTTGGCCGGAAGCTATATTAGGAAAACCCTTGTACTTTCCTTGGTCAGCGGTGTCAGTAAACTGGCAAGGCAGTGCGCGTTCAAAGGTTTTGGTCAAAGTTGAAAGTTTTATATTAAGCGGTAAGTTTTTTAGCAAAAATGTTTCAGTTGTAAACATGTGTTCTCTTGAATTAATTTTAGTTTTTTCTGCCTTGAAAGTGTAAGAGAAAAAGGTTCTTGGGTTTTTCTAGCTTATTAATTTCATACAAAAGATTCATCAAACAAGTTGTAACCTTTGTTCTCACGCCAAACAAGTTATTACAGAAGTAATTTTAATTTTGGCCTACCAATTAGTGAACACATTCCAGCATTGTGGATTCCGGGATTCAGTGAACTAGATTATATATATATTTTGGTCTTCCCATGAGCTGAACTTCAGAGTCTTCCTAGTCTGTGGTGTTGGGTTCCAGAGGGGAAATTTATAATAGGAGTCCAGATTATCTTATATCAGGCGTCTCGCGTATAGTTTTTTAAATACATCCTCCAACGTAAACAATGCTTATCTTAATAAGTGCCTTCTTTTATATGATTTGCAAAAACTCCAAACTACATCAACAGTTTTTGGTTTTATTTTTTAGATGGCCCTTGTACGTTTGAGAACGGACTCTGCAACTGGACAACAACGAAGGATTTGAGAGTAGGGAATTTGAACATGACGACGACATGGTGGACAACAAGTCATCAATATACTTATTACGCCGGCTCAGACAA
>JAOBRF010329409.1:0-10840 GCA_027575005.1 Sphenopus marsupialis | reverse complement strand
AAATTCAAAGCATTTCAAAGAGACTAAAACTCTGAGTTTTAAAGTAACACAATGCAAATAAATTGATGACATTTTCAACTTAAGTGCTGTCGATCTTTTATGAAAATTACAAGCTGAATTAAAAGCAACAAACTGACACATGATTTTTGATGAGAATTTACTAAACTGATTTAAACAAACATGACTGTTAAACCTTTGTGACAAACATTTTATGGCTCAAACTTAACTGCAACATTTTTTCAATTAAATGCTGTTCAATATTTTTATTTTCTATTTCTAATTATAGCAACTTCCAATAAGCAATTGGAACTGGACAGCTGCGAATTTTTGTGAGTGTGGCACTATACTGCAAATTCTAAACGAGGCAAACATTAATCCATTGACGATATATAAATATATATTAACAATTATAAAATTCAAAATGTTTTGACTTGTAAATCCTTATAATAATAAATCACATCACTCACTGTCTATACAGTATTAACTCATTTCTTGCTGAGTTTCCAAGAGATTGAGTCTTACCAAACTTGCAAAAATTGTCAACTTCAGAATTTTGTAATAGCAAGGATACACATTTTTTTTTAATCTCCATTTCAAGACAAACAAAATAAATGGTTATTTTAAAGGATTTCAACCGATGGTTCAAAATTTGAGACATCCTTGCTTTATCTGAAATTGGGTCTAGTACCTGAGAAATTTTTAACCTGGCAGGACTTTTGCTAAATGTTTGTCTGTTATAAAATTGTACAGTAGTAGAATTTTGCTTTGTCACTGACCTACAGTACATGCAGACAGTATTTCACATTTCTGTTAATTCTAAAACTGTTCCACATATTTCTGAGAATGCACAACTCGGTCAAACAAAAAGAAATAAGCTTGTGCGTTTTAAACACTAATACTATATTTAGCAAACTATTTTCACCAGAAAACACGAACTAATATCAAATCTATTTTATAACTAATATCAAAATGCAAAAACCGAAAACTACAAGCTGAATCTAATTCTTGCCTTTTTGATTAAAACTTAAATTTGATTTTTTTCTCATTGGGAAAAAAAAGAGGCAATGTAAAATAAAACTAATTTGCTTCTTTTTTTAGATATCATCAACTAGCTTGTTTAATTGCGATTTCGACCCTAGACGAACTTTGTGGTGTTCAGCAAAGCAAAAACAGCCAAAACTGATTTGCACAGAGGAAACTACCGTCATATTAACTTGTTTCGGAGGTTTTCAAACATGCAAATGGCTCTTAACGACGCTTAACGGTCGCAGATAACTGCAGATGCAGATTGTCGAAGTGCCAAAATAATCGCTCATAAACTGCGAAATTACAATAAAAGGGATATTTACCTCACGCCCGGAGACACAAGCTTGGGTTTGTGCTTTCTTTCACCAGCACCTGACCTCAGCAGGAACAATTTTTTGCTTAAATTTTCCATACTTTACCCACTTTTACCTTCCCAACAAAATGGCCGCCATTTTGACACAAAGAGCGTCTCCAAGGCTCATGGGACGTGACGTCACCACTCGATTTTGATTGGTTGGGTGAGGTGATTCCCGCGAAATTTGGAAAAAAAGGGGGGGAAATTTTGCTGTGTTTATATTTCACGTGGGCTGCGTCAAGGGTGATTGCATGCGATATCGCTCATTACAAACCACAACAAGAGGCAAATATATGGAGTTCACTTTAATTTTTTTAATTTCTTGGACAGAAACCTCATTAAAGCCTTGAATATAAAACATCCTTGAAGTTCTAAAGAGTGCAATAATGAAAAGATTTAAAAGTGTTCAGAAAGTACGCATTCAGAAATCTTTAATATATGCAAAAATATACAACAAAGTGAATTGTTCCACTGGCTTTCTAAATACACTGTAATAAATAATCGAGATAGTTCGCCAGGCTGTCAGTAAATGATATAAAACAACTATTATACAAACTTTAGTTAAAACTGATTGCGAATGTGCTCTCTTTCGCTTTGAAATGTGTATACACCTAGATGTTACATATCGTCTTCCTCAATCGAATTTATATCCAGTTCGGAAACAAAATCAATATGGAACAACCTATCGCCAGTGTTTTTTTCGTTCAACTGAGTTAGGTCAACAAGTTCGTTGTTTTTTGTTAAGTTTTGTTTGTCTGACTGACAAGATAAAGGTTCGTTCCAATCCAACTGTTTCGTCGGAGAAGACGTTGGCGTTATCAGCACACTAGTAGATTCTGCTGTCAAAGGAGAGTCGACAATTGGCTTCAGAAAGAACTTTTCTGGTTCGGTGAAGAAAGGCCGCAGGTTCTTGGTCACACGTTTGTTCTGGAAATAAAAACAAAAAGAACTTAATAAGGCTGTTGTTTATACATTCATCGCACAATAAAACAATCACGCACATTTATTTTAGCACATCAAGTCAACTGAGTAATAACTGGCTTGCAGTCAACAGCTGGATATCTGTTTTGAGAGATGTTTATTTCTAATATTACCATGTATTTCGGGATCTTAACGACTTTTTTTCTGCTTCTACATCTGTAGTAGGAAGTCTGCAACGAAAGAAAACGCAATAGCAGATTAAAACTGGAGACTAAGCTTGTGAATTCAGCAGGAGGATTCTTGTAAAATATTCAACGGATGAATTATTCAACGCTTTCTAAAGTTATTTTTATCAATTTCGAGGTCAACCAATGGCCAAAAAATATCACCTCCTCCATTTTTGCCAAATCCAAGGCTGGTCGTAGTCTGTTTTTATCATCTTCACTCTTTCGCTTAACGCCAGCAGAAATTTTGGCCTGCATGGAGTCGGTAGCAAAACACGGCTGTGAATGGCTCCTTGACAAATTTGAAAGTAAACTTCTGCTCTCCTTCATCGTATTAAAATATCTCTTGCGTCCAGAACGCGACACACAGCAATCTTCTGACTCCTCTTCGATGCGTGCAAATATGAAATGATCGTTTAAAGCGGCGTTTGCAGACGCCGGCCGCGGAGTTGGCGAGTCAGGCGGAGTTGAAATCGCATTCATTCCCGATTCAGTGACGCAGCTTGAATCGCTATCGTTCTCTCCGCTAGCTCTCCCGGAGACTCGCGGCTCTTCTGGGCACGAAACTGATCTGACTTTTCGTAAATTCTGCTCGAAAGTCTTGATCGGTTGCCAGACGGCCGAAGCTCGAGGAGTCCACACTTGGTACTGTGTAAATTCTTGACCGGGGACGGACAGCGATCGGCAGAGTCTCTTGTTTGCGCGTGTAGAAGATTCATCGTCATCGCCTAGCGAGCAATAAGAATCAGAGAACATCAATTCGGAATTAAGTCTTCGCGAGCTGTGTGTTGGGTAACTCCAGGTTCTATAATGTCCTTGTGATGCTCCTTCCTTTCTTTGCCGCTGAATTAAATGCGAATCTGAAAAAAAAGATAACTTTGCTAAGACATGTGTTTTTTCCAGATATTTCATATGAATAATAATAGCGCATCCATGAATTAAATGAACCATTCATTTGTCGATATTTCAACTGTAAATTGTCATCAAAACACAGCAATAAAAAAAAATGAGAGAATACAAAGTTTACAAACAGACCAACCTGAAACTTTTGCCGGTTGTGTCGTGCAACTTGAACGAACCGCTGTCGCGATCTAAAAGAAATAATGGAAAGCAAAGTAAACACAATTTAAATTGCTGTCAGGTTGGTTGGCGATCATGATGGAAGGAAAATATACCCCTAACTCACTGGGCGATTAAATTTTAAATAACCGATACTACCAAACTCACAAGGATCGGTTCGGGCGAAACATCTTCTAACGACTGGTTTTTTAACTTGTCCGTAATTACAGTTACCATTGCGCTGTTGGAAGAGCATCAGAAGAATGAAGAGCTTTCTGCGCTGACGAGTGGACGTTTAATAAGCACGACAGTGATAGCACAATGCTTTCTGCTCGATGGAACTCATCTACTCGCCAATGACTGAAAGAAAAAAAAAGAGTACGGACCGGAAACTAAGTCCAAAATTATCGTGGATTAAATCAACGCTAAATTAGCCGTGTTGGGGAACAGTTTGAGTGGATCGACAAGCGACTACAAATTTCTACTTTGAAATGTTGGTTCTTACCTCGCTTTCGTGGAATTCTCGTTCGTAGGTTTGATATTCAGTTGATAGTGAAATTCATTGTGTTGCTTGAGCGTTTTTCTATTTTAAGACATCAAGCAGTGTCCGTGCGCCTGTCACACAAAATGAGAAAAGGCCAGATGTTAATCCATTGCTAGCTGCGCTTGGGAGAAATATATATACAACTTAAACATTTGGGGAACGAAACACTCCGGCAAACTAACTTTCAAAAACTTGGACCAAAATTTCGCTATGGATTTACTGAGAAGTAGCAAAATCGAAACGAAAGCTAAAATTGAAATATTCATCGATATTCATTTCTACCTTTCAGTTGGCGATTATCTGGGTTTCTCATCCGTGAAGTATGAGCAGCTCAAACAGTTAATATAAACTACGAAAGATTTTTGTTATGCCCTTACGAATTCGTATTGAAGAGTCAAAGTAAAAATCAAAGTTTAGTGAGAGATATCGCTTTGTAGTTTTCTTTGCATGCCGAATTGGTACATTTGGTTATAAATGACATTTTGCAATGAACAAACAGTTCAGCCAATCAACAAGCGGCCACAGGTAGTAAATGGCCGCTGATTGGCTACAAGTTACTGGTGACGTCCTTGCTTTTAAGGATCAATGAATTTGTAGGAGAAACACTGCCAACCAAATTGCTGTGTTGTGAGTAACTTTTTTCGGGGCATATTTTACAGTCATTTTTTATAATATACCTTTTCTCCCACAAAAGTTACGTAAATGAAAACGAAAGAAGTGTTAGTTCTTTCGTCATGTGTTTCCAGTTTCCTTTTGAAAATAAAAAAATATAAATACTTTCAACAGCAAACATAGGATGTTATTGTTTGAAGAATAATTCCCTATATCTTTGTCTTAAAGCAATATTTTTCATTAGTCGCAGAATAAAACCTTTTCCAGCAAATTTTCGCCATTTCCTTAGCTGAATCAAACATCATTTTCGAATTTGGTTCGAACGCGTTAATAAATTATATATGCTCCGGAGTATACACACAACATCTAGTGATTGGATTATTCAAAATCGCTGGAGCTAAACAGCCTGGCTTATATGGGAGGGATTTTTGGTTTAATGCTGTTTTATTTAAGGAAGTAGAGAGGTGTTAGTATTTGAAAGACTAGTTAGTTTAAGAGTTTACACTTGAGTGTAGCTTTAAAATATCGCTCGAAGAAAAATTGCGCGGAAACAAATGTTTTTATTAATGCAATTTGCTTGTTTCCGCTTACAAAAATGAATGATGAATTACGTTTGTGACCGAGATCTAAAATACACTATCAAATGCATTTTCCCCTGAGTATTTTCAAATGCGGTTTTTAGGTTGAGGTAAAGAGAGTCTTGTGAATAATCCAATGCGAAATTTTCGCAAAGTTAAAGTTTTGGCTTGCTTGAATGGATTTCATTTTTAAAAACTCTTTTATGATAAGAAATGAATAGAAATTGGCATTCAGCCAAAAAAAATTGACCGGCGTGTTAATATACCACCTAGGGAGAAGTTTGCTGAAGAGAATATTGAATAAAGCTCTAATTCATAATGCTGATTTGATGCTTTTTTAAAAAACAAAAAATTCATTCTGAAAGTATATGAACATCCTTCACTTTATGGTCAAATTTTGGATGATTTTTTCAGTTCATTCTGCATAAAAATGGTAAATTACAACGAGGAAAAAAATAACTCCTTTGTTTTTCAATGTCCATTTTCTATCATGCATAGAATAATTTGTATTTTGAAAGACTCGGCGTTTCGTGAAGGCTTCACAATGCTTTTAAAAACAAAGAACCGACCAACGTGTTCAAATATATATTTCTACTTTAGTGATAATCCTTATTCTTTCTAACAACATATGATGATAACAAATATACTTTCCCCTCCCCCCAACACAAAAACTAGACACAAATTAAAAACAATTCGCCTTTTTGAGCTCTAAAAGGCCTTTAATTATCTCAATCTTCCTTAGGAAACAATACTTGACTAGGAAAAGATGGAAAAATTATTAAAAATCTTTAAAATGTTTAAGACCACGTGCGATGGTCATCGTATAAATTACGCCTTTATCTACATGTTTTTATTGACGGAAGGCAACTAACACAGTTGGCAGATTTCAAATGAAGCTTAATGTTATTTCTTTAATTTTGAGAATGAAAAAAAAGTGGGTATAGATACAGATATCTAACTTCAAAACAGTATTAGTTGCACTTTTCGTTTTGTCTCAATTATCAGAATCCGTAAAGTATCGACAGAAATATATGATGACCGTTTCACCTGTTTGACAAAATTATAGAAACAGCAACTCGTCGTACTCGTAGGCGAGAAAAGTTGATAGCACTGTAAAGCTGAGAAACTGTATCCCAGTGTTGTGACGGGCAACAAGATTGCAAGTGACGCTTGAAAAAAACTCTTTATTCATGTCCTTTTTCAAAATAAATACAGCAGCACTAAGCGACTTTTGTAGGCCTTCCATTTGCGAAAACACAAAAACACGCAGAACAATATGAGAGATAAATTTGTTTTTTTAGCTAAAATCTTCTCTCGTTAGCACCTTTGCTAAATTTAGTTTGCCACTAGGTTGAATAGTTTTCAGTATTTCCATTGTCACTGCAGGAACACAAACTTGTTTTCCGCCCATGAAAATAAATTTAATACAACAAGACGCTCAGTTAAATCGGGCAAGGAAATTAAAGATATTTTCTCTTTGATTATAGGTACCAATATTCGTCGGTAAAGATTCTATCAAGCAGAGATAATAGGAAAGGATCGATATATAGCAAAATAACAGGGAATCCATTATATCGTCAAAAAACATCTTCATCAAAGTTTGAGGCCTCAGGGAAACGTTCATGCAAAAACTCACACTTTGAACACTATTTTGAATAAAATTACGGTATTGTTATCGATATTCGTTATAAGGCATATCATTTGCAACTCATTGACTTTTGCCGACAACTAGTGCTCCATTTAAATTTGAGGTTTTTTCAGGGTTGTTCTGCGCTTGCAAGCAGAACATCACAACACAGAATTCCTTAAGCTTGCCTTTCGGTGAGGATTTAATCTTATAAATATTTCAAACGTGTTTTTCTCACTTGCAATTTGTGGTTGAAGCCTTCTTCTCAAAGCTTTTTACTAATAACTCTGTAAATAGCATTAACTGCATTAACAAATAAAATGCATGTAGTCCTTTTTGTCAATTCCCGGCTTTAACCGATTTTTGTTTTGACTGAAAGCTTGGGAAGGAAACGAAAAGAAAAAGAGAATGTATGATTTGAAGTGCAGTATATCGGCAGCAACACAATCAACTCACAATGAACATATTGGTTCTCGCCAAAATGAAACAGTATAGTAGAATATTCTGGATCACTGATATTTTAAATATATATATACACACATACAGCCAATGGACATGAATGCCTCCAATCACAAAGACACCGCTTCAGTTCGGCTGAAGCTATAAAGTCTTTCGAGACTGATATATATCAACTTGCCTATGATCAACTAGTCGACCCTGGTATCTATTGCACGAAACTAACTTTTTCAAACAAAGTTCGTGCCAACAACAATATAAATAAAGACAATATCTACTTTAGTTTTCAATTCTCTCTTACCAAATGTTGTTTTCGAAGATTTGAGAGAATTTGAGTTCCGAAAGTGTATCTTTAGCTGAAAGGTTTAAGCAACGGTTCTTAACCAAGGCTTTAAACATCATTTTCGGATTATACCAACAAAAAGTATTAAAATATTTTTGCCATACCAATTATAATTCTCTATATTGTTTAAAACAAAAACAAGGACGGTGACAAAACAACATAGATGCTTAAAATTTAAGAAATAGCCACCTTATCCGTTGATAGTTCCTCGTGTGGTGTATTCTGTCAAAGCACGATGAAGAATGAAAAAAATATTCTCATGCAAGTAGCATCAACCGCTTGTCATCTCATTATCCTAATAACAATGCATAGATAAAATAAACAAACTAAGACACAATTTCATGTATAAGCTGTCTATGCAAACGAAGCTTGTAAATTAACTGCCATTGACGGCAAAATGGTTATTGTGAGTGAAAAAGGTGAATGAATTTGCAGCCAAAGGAAAAAGTACGCAGCCAGTTCTGTTTTATTTCTATGTTTCTGACTCTTTTTACTGTTGCTGATTTAAATAAAGCTTTTCACTATATTTAAACAGGAAGAAATATTTTTCTTGTATATTAAGTTTCCGCTGCCGGCAATGAATTTTTATCAGGTAAATTGTGCCACGCGCGCGCCTGCTTGGTCCTATACAACACAAACACAATTTAAGCATTGGCCTTATGACGCCTCCCCATGTTTAGTTATCAAAGTTTAAAACTAGTAAGAAAAACTCAATATCTTTTTATTTTTGTCAAAAATGATATGAATTTTTCAGAGAGAATCTTCTTTAAATCAATATATATATAGATAGATCGATAGATAGATCGATAGATACATAGATACATAGATATAGATATCGAACTAACCAATGCTTTTTTATACGCATCAAATAAAGATATTTACAATTTTCATTTGTTTTTTTAATGTTTGCTTCTTGTAGAATGATTCCGATAAAAATTATAATCTTTATGATTCTGCTTAAATGCTGATTAATACTGTGTTGTAGCACTTATACTGCCGTACTCACGTCAGTTGTAAGATAAAGTGTTACACCAAGGTGATTATGATAGTGAATTGATTTGCTGCCGGAAGAATTTGAGGGTAGAATTAGAAACAATGCAAATTAAAACTGCAGACGTGCTTGAAACTCAGCTTTTATTGAAAAAAAAAAATACTAAAATGCAAATAAAACAGACTTTTTGTTTAAAATATTAGAGCTTTTTTGTTGCATGGGGAAAGTGTTTCCTGCAAAAACCAAAATTGTTTCAAAAATTCAAGTGTAATTTAAAACAAGGAACAATATCTAAGCCAAAAAAACTACAATGATAAAAAATAAAAATTTTAGTTTGGATGAACTAATTTTGATTTGCTAAACTTTTTGTGAATATTTAATATTCATAAGACTTAATAAAAGCTTTGATGATTTTGAGGAGGAGACAAGATGGCTAAATGACAACCCTGGCACTCAGTCCCAGGGCCGGCGCTCTTAAGTGGGCTGAGAATTAATTGCTGATCTCAATCTGACGCCGAGGATTTTTTCATCGAGTGTTTCGGTTAATTTTCTTCTGCCAACAAAGTTGACTCCCAGCTGATTCCCCGAGCTGTCGTACTGACATACTGCGCTCCGAGTTTATGCATGGGTCATGTTTTGGGGCTTCGTCCTCGGTGTAAACACGTTGAACTGCGCCAATATTAAACAATTATTGGACGAGGTTGATTAAAAACATGGTGCTTTCTCATTGACTAACAGATTGACTATTTATCAAAGCCGAAGGCTGAGCCAAATAATTAATTGTGAGACACTAACAAATCGATATTTTGCGATTACATTTTTTAAATTAAGAACCAGTAAAATTTTGCTCAAGGTCAATATTCTTATTTTTCCGGCGATTTGAGGCTCAAAATGTTAATTCTTATTTTGCTTAACTGCCAATGACTGAAACTCAACCAATACGCATACATTATGACTGTAAGTTTTATCATGCATGCATGTAGTGACCGCAGGAGTACAAATTTTTAAGGAGATACGACAATGTATACATATATATTATACAGCACAGTATTTGTTACAGTTGGGGATTATTTGTATTAAAATAAATGAGTGTAACTGGTATCTGCGTTCCCCGTTGTTATTAAAGTTATTTTTCTTATAGATTTAACTTTTTCATTTCAGCCTCAGATTGTTCTTAATTTATTCTTACTTTTCAGGCGATTTGATCCTCGTTGTTCTTATTACGTTTGTTCTTAATAAAAAAAGTGTACCAAGTCCAATTATTGTTTTATCATTCAATTGCTGAATTTGCTTTTTATACTTATTTTGTGGTTAGTGAACGTCGCCGCTTAATCAAAGTCTGTTTTATTCATATGTCGAAATTACGCATGAGTAGTATTCTAGTATTATAATTGTAATCAGTTATTTGTAGGTTACGTTGTGAGCCTTAGCCCAGAGAAAAAGAAGTAAAAACCTCATCGAATGATAAATATCAATCTCTGACTACAAGAAATGGCAATTTATCCTTATCATTTTGCTTCGTACAAATTGCGACCAAACATGAAGAACAAAGTAATCTAGGCGTGTGTCTGGGTGTGTTTTTGTGTGTGTCGGGGGGGGGGGGCGAGGGGGTAGGATTTGGATGCCACACCTCCCCCTAAGATTTTCCAAATTATTTGTTCAATTGAATTGAAGTTTGGTACAAACGATATTAACATCTATTGTTTGTAAGGTTCAATTTAGTTACTCAACATTTGCCTTTAACTGGTTTCCGTGGAAACAAAGCAGCTCTTCCGCCATCTTGGATAGTCGAGTTTTTAATTTCGTTCAAATTTTCAACAAAACAATTAAAAATCAGTAATCTCAGTTATCAATTTTTTAATTACACAATTTATGTTTTTTGTGCAGTACCATTACAAATAATCACCGCTCCACTTTCCCTTATGAGAGTTCAGAACCAGAACGCACAGTTTACCTGCAGTGCACGAGATGTTCCTAGATCAGCGATAATCTGGCGGAAGGTGAACGGAAGAAATAGTCTAAGTGCAACGGATAGCACCATTAAGAACACAGTCACCAGTACGTTAGCACTAACAAGGGTTCAGACGAGCCACGACGGAATCTA
>JAOBRF010327188.1:0-10863 GCA_027575005.1 Sphenopus marsupialis | reverse complement strand
TTTGTGTTAATTTTGCATCCCTTTATATAATGAATATATACAGCTGATTGATCCTCAAGTGTGTTCATCTTTGAAAGCTCTGATGCAAGGTACCTGAGTTGTCTGTTTGTATTAAAATCTGGTAGCTGGAGCTCACTAGGTTCTTCTTGAGGGGCACGCCTGTTATGACCACTCTTCAAAATTAACACAATATTAAATTAGAAATAACATAACATACATACATACATACATACATACATACATACATTTTTTATTGTACCTCCCAGTCTGGGCTTTTCAGTTACAATATGTTATTACTAAATTATGATTAAAAAGTGACAACAGATAAAAAGTGTAAGTAAATACATGAAGGTATAAAAATTAAATTTACAAGCTAATTAGTGGTATTTGATAGTGAGTTACTCAGAACATAGTGTTTCGATAACCTTCTTTTTAAATTGATAAACATTTTTAGTGTCTCTGATATCAGTAGTTAAGGTATTCCAAAGCTTACAGCCTCTATAGGCAAAGGACCTCTGTCCAGTAGCTAGACGATAACCAGTGAGTGGTCTATATTTTATACTTTTATTTTGATTTAGTCTCATTATTTTAGTTTTCATTTACAACATACGTTGTTAATTTTATTATTATTATTATTATTATTATTATTATCATCATTTTTATTTCTCTTATCCTTGTTATTATTATTATTATTATTATTGATTGTGTTGTTAATCTCCAATTTATCTGCCCTTAAGAGTAAGAGCTACAAAATTAAAGTAAAATAGGTGGGAGGGGAAACTCATTTTTGCCGAGTAAGCAGCTTTCTTGATTAGGGGAGATATTGTTTAAGTATTAGAGAAATAATTTTTTTTGCATAAGCTGCAGTTTTGGCCTTTGTAATTTATTTTCAGTTAGCTTCTGGCCTGGAGTTCTGTCCCACATGTGGAATGTCAAAGTCCAAAATTGACAAATTTTAATGTTTAATAAATAGTAGTTATCAATGAACATTGACCAAGTACGTTTTACTAACACAGGGACATGTTACCTACAATTTTTAGAATTACGCTTCTTTCGTCAAGTATTTTCACAATATGAATTAGACAGATGTGTAAATTTATGCAAGCCTGGGGCTAACTAAACCCTTGATTGATCATTAAGAAAGGTACTAAGTTCCATCCCAACTGAAATAAAATTGACACAATTGAGGAAGGGGGGGGGGTTGTACCAATCCCCCCCCCCCCCTATACAAGGGGAAGGGGGGAAAAGGCATCAGAAGGACAGGGTTAATATTTTTACTGTGAAAACAAAGAGCAACGCCTTTAGACAAGAGGTTCTGCTATGAAAGGTATAGCTCCTCCTTTTACAACTAAAATACTTCAAACGTGCTTTACAAGTGGTGGTCGAAACGAACTTCCCTCTTATTTTTCTCACACATTTTACAGAAATATGTCAACGATATTAGTGACCTCGCGCGCTAGATAAAACGTCATGAATTCTCAAAAGTAATAAGCGGACGAGAGTTTTCGTCGTGGCGCGAAAGTTCGATGGAAAATATTTGCCGTGCTATAGCGTAGCTACTTCATAGTCTAGTGAGATGTTGAGTTGGCGAGTGAACGTGTGAAGTCCCTGAGCCCAACCCTTTTGTACCGGAACCTCGTGTTTAAGTTATTTGTCGGCTGGAGGCGTTAGCCTACGTTCTTTTTCACCTTACATATGTTGAAATGCGTTCTGCTTTTATCTCTTGTAACTTGTATTCGCAGTTTTGTGGCTTTTTTATACAGGCAGATTTCAACTAATGTATGTTTGCAAACAAACCTTTTCAAATTGAAACACCTTCGGGGAATGAAACAAAGAAACCTTTGTCTCAGACTACCTATTAAATAACAGTTGACCCGTTAACAAAAATGGCTGGAATCCTCCAATAAAATAAAAGTTTAGCAGTAAATTTTGGTTGTAAATGTGTTTTATGTAGTTTTCTTACTTAACACGTAAAAAGTTTTAACTCCGAACCTGGCAGAACTTCTGAATTGTTCGTTTTCTTCTGCGCTGGACAGTGGTGTTTCTTGTTAAAGGCTGATTTCTTCTTGGTGTTATTGCTGCTAATGTTTCTGGTGCTACTTCTGTTGTTGCAATCGTCGGAGATGAAGTTTCGCCAAAAGGCAACCCTGCTTCACTGGCAACCTCCCTCGCTTTCTCTGTCACTTCGGCCACTGCTTTTCTTGCATCCTCGGGGAGGCAAACTAACGAACCCAGCCTATTCTGTATTAACAAAATAAGTTGGTTTAAACCAGAAGATGAAATAGTAACTGACATAGTTTTTTCGATGTTAACTTTGGGAATGTTTAAGTATGCAAGTATCGCTTGGAAGTTCAACCGATAGAACAATTCTGAGTAGTTTTCCAAGGTTTTAAATAGCGCGCCTTGCTGATTTCAAAGGCTTTGATTGGTTAAGAAAGTAAACAAACCGGTGATTGGGTTAGACGTTGCTATGATCATGACCGAGTATGAAAACTCGCACGGCTGGAAGGAATTATCTAGATGAAACCATCAAACATCTCCCCCCTAGAACATAACAAAAAACATTTTGATCGGCTAGCTTACTGTGTTGTTATCTGGTGGCATTGTTATCTTGACTATTTCTTTATCAAGTTAGATAAACATGAATAAAAAAGCACGACTTGCTCTTTAGCTTATCTGCAATGAATGTTACCTTGATTGCTCTTTTGGCTGGTGACATTCGTTGTAAATGGTAATAAAGCTTGTCATATTGTTGCCACTATACTGAATGCAAGAATTCTTTGTGTGTTTGTTTTACAGTTTACTTAATCGTTTGAAGAAACGTAAAATTTTTCGCTATAAAAGATACCACATTACTAGCTTTTATTTTTCTAACTTCGTCTTTAACTTTTTGATAAATGTGAAAACTTGCTTGTGAATTTTTTGTCTAATGATTCAAATTGACAAACAGGTTGATTTACGTAATTTTGGTTGCCGTACACCTTCAGAGCTGCCTTTTGCATCAAAATGTAACGTTCGTGTTCAAAGTATTGATCGAATTGTTAGCCGTATTTTAGCCCGCAATATTGTAAAACTGTATTTTTGAAAGGGAAGGTATTTTTGAGCGGAGTTTTTTACAAACGTCGACCTTTTAACGTTAAGTTATAGCGGGGCTCATTATAACGGGATTTTACCCACACAAACGACTGTCATCTTTCTGGGCTAAAAATATTACCTCATAACCTTACATTAACGGGGACTCATCGGGATTCGTTACATCGGGGTTGCTAGAACTTCGTTTGCTCGAAATTTGGACAACAGCGAGTTGAACACAAAAACAGCATAAAACGTGTTTGTAATTTTTTTTTTGTTCGAATTTTTTTTTTATCCCCACTCCACTTTATGTAATGCTGTTTACAAAAACACTCGGTAAGTTTCGTAAGCGTTAATTTTTTTATTACATGTCTTCAGTTAAAACCAAGCACTTTTTACCGTTTACCTGAAGGTACTTTTGTTTGTTTCCTATGTAAACTACCCTGCATAGTAATAGTTCTCTTTCTTGCGCGATTTTTTCTGTTAACTGACCATTTGGACAAAGCTGGAGAGAAATAAAGCGGACAGGCCCAGCCACAACCTGGCAATAAACTCCTCAAAAAAATTACCGTTCTTCCGAAAGGTTGACTTGACGAAAAGTTATTGAATTTTCAAAAAGTTGCCAAAATTTAGGTCTTTTGATTGTTTGGTTTTCGTAGATAAAAAATTTCGTGGTGTTTCTAAAAGACCGGCCGTACAAGGACTCATTCTAATAAAAAGATTTTTAATGTTAGTTTAAGAAAGCTACAGACTGAAGTTGACATATAAGTGAAAATGACTTTAATATACTTCTTACTTTCATCGGCAATCACTCCCAAATACTGACAAAAACTATATCAAAAAGCGTAAACGGTTGTTTTGAAAAAAGGAAGCCCAACAAATATACAGAAAACATAAAAGTTGTTGAGGCCACATACGGCCAGTTTGGTAACAATAAGTAATATTTAATTGGACTAATGCCATTGTACCCCTAGAGGCCGGAAAAATCCCTGTCCAGCCGATACAATTTGCTTGTTGTCCAATTTATATAAAGAGATAACGAGAAAATTTATCCGCTGGGTAGGGATTTAGCCACCGGATAACATTATCCACTCTTACAAGGCATTAATAAAGTGTTCAACTGAAAGGCAGTGGTTACTCTTATCTTTTCCATAAAGGTGGTTTTGCCCACTCGCAGACATTATCGCCGTCGTTTTTTTGTTTTAACAAATTCCTGAGATCATATTTTATACAATCGTAGTGTTCTTGTGCTTGACGTAAATGCTCACGTTTCATAACTCTTGCTTCCTCGATTTCACTTTCGTCATTTGAATACTTCATTACAATTAAATATGTATCGCATCGGGGACATGTATCTACTCTAGGCTTACGGAATGAAAGGTTAAACTGTTTAAAAATGTTGCTAAACCAACTGTAACTAAACGGCAATGGCACTTCATAGGGAAACAGTTGTTTCTTTTCAAGGAAGCCTCTCCATAGTTTTGCCAAGCACAAATCTGGCGAAAGAAACTCTTTGTCTTTCGTCTTTCTTCTTCCATAGTGTGACAATTCTCTCTCGTATCCTTGAATATGCTCCACCACCTGGTACAACGAATGCAAAGAAAAGTTTAGGTATATATGTCGCAAGTTCTAGATTTCTTGATATGCCGAATACTTATATATAGTTTTAAAACTTCATTCAAAGTGCGGCGTACGATGCAATTATTTCCTTGTTCTTGAACACTGAAGTTCCGTTACTATGGGAGTTTCTTGAATTTTTTCACTAGAATTTCTAATGATGTTGAGTATATTAAAGATTCCTGTTGCTGAAGTGTTTTTAAAAACCGACGTATTTTCGGCGTATATCAATTCCTTATGTGAAAATATACTGTTAATCGAGCGAAACCACTGCGTCGATGTCAATCATTCATCGCGCCAGTTTTGGTACACAAGGTAATTATTTTGTTGGGAGAGTGCTAATTTTTTATTGGGCTCAAACTGTTTTGCTTTAGAACTCGTCACACACACACAAGTCGATTTGGCTCACCGACCTTTTATAGAGTTTACTTAGGCGCATTTGAAAAAAAAATTTGCAAGATCATGAATAGGATTCCTAGGGACTACCACACATTAGCCGCAACATCCGTCAGGATGTCTGAAATTAATATATCAAGCATGTTTAGAATTTTGTCGACAAACTCTGATTTTGTCGTGGCTTGTCAAATTTTTGTCCGCAGGCTCTCGACAAAAATATCCGTTGGAGAATACTGTGTGAATGGGCGAAATTTGCAATACTGCTTAAACTGCGGAAACTATCTAGACGTTTTCCTTTTAAAAACGTTTTTTTTAAAAAAAAAAAAGACCTTTAAGGCTGAATTATAAAGCTGCCGCAAACTAGTCGTAAATATAGAGGACAAGCAAGTGTAATACATGATTACTTACCTCCGCTTTCAAAGCTAGAGGGATTTTTCTTTGGTTTCTAGAATATCTCTGTCTCTGATCTTCTTCAATCTGGCCAGTGTAAGGTTGAAGTTTGCTTAGTAAGATCCTGATTCTCTTTTTCCCCACTCCAAATATTTTCAAAAAAGCTGTTTTGCAAATCGAAACTTTTGCCAATCCCGAACTGTCTCTAATGCTGTACCGTATCAGCGCTCGTTTTATGCTGTGTCTTGGAGCTACATCGATTAGAGAAATGAGGTAGTTATTCTGAGCTTCATACAGCATTTTATCAAACTTCTGTCGTATGCGTTTGATAATTTCTCTGCCAGTTTTTTCCAGACAAGTGTATTTCTTGCAGCATTCTAAGCTCATTCTCTCAACATCCTTGAAAGGCCTGTTTTTTCTCGGCAGAGCAACTGTTTTCCTTCTTCTCTTTCGTTTCCGCCGTGCAGCCCTTGGAAGAGGACTTCTTTTGTCAATTAATTTAGTGCCAAAACCCCTGACAATACTGAAGTAATATCCTAAACCTTGCTTTGTGTCCATTTTGAGGCTCAAACGGTTCTGGCTTGTTTGGTGACCTTTAGATTTGCGTATGAGTACAACTTATTCAAAAAAGCTGGCGTGCGCAAACAGAAATATATTTCTCGTACTGACCCAATGTGTGTTGTTTCAAAATTTCGTTATAAAATAGATAACAGCGACAAACAACGGCTTGCGCACGCGCTAACGGTTTTGAAAAACTTCTATTTGGGTAGTGTGACACGCGTAGTTTTCGAAATCTCGTTATAAAATAGAAAACGACGACGTGCACTCGCTAAGGGTTTCGAAAAACTTCTACTTGAATATTATGTGACTAATCAAACTTGCTGATACTTTTGGACACGGGCTTATGAAGTGATGAACAGAGTTGCAAGTGAAGGAGTTTCTGCATTCCATTTCGATTTTCACAAGAACTTATCGTGCCCCAAGCTAACCTGCCAGGATAGTTACTATGCAAGTAAACTTACGACATACGCTTTCGGGATATTTAGTGGGGAAGCAAAAGAAGACTTAGTTTATATATGGCCACAGACTATCGGTCCAAAAAATCCTAACACTGTTGTTTCGTGCATCGATCTCCACCTTCGAGAAAACGATAGACAAAACAAAAAGTGGAATATATTTTGGGCGGACAATACCAGAAGCCAAAATAAGAACTTTACCGTCGCCTTTTATTTCGACTACCTTGTGTCTTCTGGCTTCAAAGAAAGAATTGACTACAAGTTTTTCTTAGCGGGACATTCCTTTGGTGCTGTCGACCGAAGTGGAGGAAGAACTGAAAATATTGTGCTCAACAAGTCAGAAAAAATAGAAACACCAAGTGACTACGTTAGCCTTATCAATTCAAGTTCGTTATATCCAACAATAACGTGGAGAGAGATGGAGCAGAAGAACTTAAAGTCATTTTCGAAGTGGCTTAGGTTGAAATACACAGAAAAGTTCAAGGATGTCCACGGCATTGCATACCGGTTCAGCGATAGTATGTACTTCAACTACGGGATAGGAGAGCGTGTGGACCCCGCAGACGGAATTGTAAAAACGTACAGCCATCCGGGCGTTGTATGGATAAGAAAAACTCTAAATCCAAATGAAGAACCTACCGAAGTAGATTTCCGAAAGTCGCATGAAAAAGTTTGCTTGAAAAGGAAGGATTTGCTTCCATTAAACAAGTTTTTTATTATACCACCTGGTAAGACTTGCAAAGATTTAGATAAGTTAAGCAAATTTTTAAGTCCCCGGGGAAAGGAATACTATGCTTCCATAACTTCTGGTTTGCAAGTCTAATAGAGATGTAAAATAGAAGTGGAGCAATCCCGTAAATAGCAGAGCTTATCGAGGAGAGTAAGAGAGTTGGATAGTTAGATTTTCCTTTTTTTCTATACACTTTTTAGCTACATGTCATTGTATATTGTTGGAGTTAAATTTTGAGTATTTACTTGCAACAAGTATTTTGTATAGTGGATCAATGAAGTTATTAAAATATGGTCTTTTAAGTCAGCTTTAGCGTGTAATTAGCCGTAGAGTGCAGGTGTTTAGTTAACTCAGTCACAAATCTGTATCACCGCAAAATATAGTTACAACGCTAAATATAATACTATTCCTTATTGTTATACAAATTAATGCTAAATGTAATAACAAAAAACGCTAAATGCACTTAAACTAACATAATTTAACACAAAACGTATTAGAACGTTTGTAATCTAACTTCCTGAGCAAAGAATGACTTTCCATTTTACATAAGTTCATAAAAATGCTTTAAAAGCGATGTTACTCGGGAAGGCAATTCTCCGCGCAACATAATTTGTTGCAATATGAAAATTGAGAAAATCATTTAACATGTCGCGTGGTTATGGCTTTTTAGCGCTATTTTGTTTTGGCAAACTGTTACAAGTTAAAAAACTCAAAACAAGATGGTAACGTTGCCCGTCCAAAATAGAGGCTCGTTCGTTGTACCCTGTTACACTAAATCTATTTTTCGCGCAACAATTTTGCACTAAACATAGTGCCATGTATAACAGAATTAGTTCTCACCTGTTTTGGCATATTGCAGCGGTAAACTACCCCAACCTGTTAAGTTAAAGGCCGAATATTTAATCCGTTTATACAGGAGTCCATCACTAGGAGTGTACACGTATATCTGGTTGTTTCCAAAGTGTGCAAACCAAAACGTTACAATTGGTTTCCTAAACAAAAGCATTGTTTCCTAAAAAAGACAATCTGTAGAAAGGCTAACTCATAAAAAATTTATCATAGTTGTACGCTGCTAATAATTGGCTCCTGGTTCATAACTTTAAGTCAGGACTACGATTTTCTATAAAATTTTCTGAACCACACCTTAATTGACTTCGTTAGTTAATGAAAAATTCCAATAAAAACAGTATGTCGTTATTTTGCTATTTACACTGATGAAGAGGTCTTCCAGAAAAGTTTTTAAAATATAAAAACAAAGCTACCCAATTTAAAAGTACTCTATATTATTGGTAGAGACAAAATGTTTCAAACGAAAAAAAATTGTTTTCTTCTTTACACATAAAAATTCTAGTAAATAAGCAGCGACTCAATTCTTTTATTTTTCGCCTTTAGGACATAAATATCAAGATCGGAAGACTAAACATCAATTACATTTCTCTAAATTATCGGGTAAAAAGTCTGCCTTGCGCTAAAATATTTTGAAATTATCGGGTAAAAAGTCTGCCTTGCGCTAAAATATTTTGTTTTGACCCCGTTAACCTCCATTAATTCTAATGACAATGTACACGTTAGTCCAGAGTGGGCTCTAACTCGAAACCTGGGCTCCCATCAGAGTTTTCCGAGTGCTTTCAGCTCAATTACGCTGTGACTGCAGTTAAGATAGCTGCAGGTGGTAAACTAAACTGATCAGATCACAGTTATGACCGTAATAAAATTTTGCAGTTTTTCGACAAAGAAGATCATAACGACTACAACGACAACGATGAAGGTAAAAGCAATAAAAACATTTTTATTCAACATATTTATACAGTATTGCTTCACCAGTTCTAAGAAAAGAAAGCAGTTCCCGTATAATGAAAATTAAAAGAATGAAAAATTACAATACATAAAATTGTAAGCGCTTTTGTGAATGCTTTGCTGTACTGGTTCAGTCATATTTCAAAAATAGATTTAACTTTAAAATACAGAGTACAATAGTTTTTGAAAGCAAGCTTTCGACTCCTTCGCGGAGCCTTGTTCACGCTAAGTGAGAATTATTGAGGTGTTAGCGGTCACGAGCTTTACAAATATGTGACCGCAGCAGATTGTCCCAGATGTGGGGGAGCAAGTAAAAATTGTAATATCGATAGCATGATTTATAAGAAACTTCAGAGAAAAAAAAATGTGCTTTGTGTATTCTAAATCAACTGGTTAATGTTCCTAGTTTTGTGGTGGTGAACGTCACGGGGTTAAATTTAAAAAATTAAAAGGTAGCTCGGAATTCTATATAAAACGCACTAATTAACAATCCTTAATAGCCCTGTTTGATCATAGTTTGATTAGTTGAAAGTTTTGAGGTAGTTTTGAAGTGTATGCCGCATGCACATCTCTTTCTAGTTGTTTAATCTTGCCACTGTTTCCCTATGAAAACACATACCACGTGTTGGTAACAAGTTTATTGTAGTAAAGCCACTGTGATAAATTAGCTAAGCCAGTTAGGGTTAATCTTAAGTTCGATATCCGAGATGGATGTGAACAACAGATATACATCACTGCGTGATCCGCGTACATTATAAAATTGGACTTGGAGAACTGGATAGAGGACTTTAGCTCATTAATATAATAGGTAAACAGCACAGGGCCAATGATGCTGCATTGTGAAACGCCAGTAAGAACAAAAATTGGACTGGATTGTTCGTCTCCAGCACAAAAAGTCTAAGTTCTGTTTAATTAGTAATTTTTCATACACGCTAGAAGATCGTCATGGAGGCCAAAATCAAACATCCTTTTCGATACCCGCATCTGTGCCTCTTCATAATGTCTGGGTCGATAAAACTGCCTTCCACTGTCTCGGACGGTATAGTTGTGATGTCTAAAACAATATAAAATGCCATTTTTCTAAAATCTTGATAAGATATAAAGGGCCGTTAAGTATTCTACAACTTCCGTCCATCTAGTTTGTGCAGACGAGAAATTAACTGAGCCTTTCTCCATTCATCTGTTTGAATACCTGTGGTCAAAGGGAAAATTATCAAGCAACTCAGTGTCTCGGATAACTAAACAATCTAGTGACCAGCAATAACATTGCGATTTAGTGCCAGGGTAGAAACTCAACCCATTGCCTGTACACAAATGACCGACGGAAGAGCAACCATTAGGAATGGCAATGTTACACGCAGCTCAACATTCCCTCAGCTAAGGCTGGATTACACTACATGCTAACGGCCAGCTTCAACAATATTGTTGGTTGATTGGCAAGGTTACCAGGGGGAGCAGAGAGTGTTTCCTACATTTCTTTTGCAGAAAATCGCAACCAATAATCTCCCTCCCTCCCCCTCCCCACCCCTACCCGTATGCGAACTTAGGGCTGGATCTCCTCGGGCCCACATGTGACACTCTTTCAAGGGAGGCGCAGCCATTAGGAGTGACAACTCACTCGATTAGCTCAAATACAGTCCTTGACATTTCCCCAGGTAAGGCTGGGTTACACTAGATGCTATGGGACGGCTTCAACATTTTTGTTGACCAAAGTGCCAGGGTTAGCAGGTGGGGGTTAGAGAGGGCCCTTCGACCGGAATTTACGGCGTCTATCTCTCAAAGAATCTCACACAATAAACCCCCGCCTAAGATCCCTAACTGAGGGCTCTCCTCAGACCAATAAGT
>JAOBRF010326077.1:0-10878 GCA_027575005.1 Sphenopus marsupialis | reverse complement strand
AAAATACTTCGACACAAGTGTGAATTTGAAGACCAGACTGGGAAAGCTGAAAGGATTCGTTCTCGAATGTACGTCACTTCTTGTCTCTCCCCAGATCCCCTTTTGCGCGGTCGTGAACCATCCCAAACTCGACTTCAGCGGAGCACAGAAGATCGAGAATTTTACCAAATCAAAAACTTTTTGCGCCAAATTACTCCACAAGTTACGCATTAGTTTTTTAGCGAAAAAAAATATTTAGTGTTAGGTGCACTTTAAAGTATTTTACTACATTCCGTGTCTGTATTCGCTGTATTACAAAGAACAAATGAATTGCACCAGAGTATAATCAGTCATTGCCATTGTTATTGTCAAAGACCTAGATCGTGTGATCGTGAGAAAAAGCTGCATAAAATATCATAAAGAAGCACAGTTCGATTGTAAACAAAAATGTAAAAAATGTACAGGGCGCGAAATCTTCAGAAATTTATAAATTTAATTCAAGTGTAAACAACACCGCGCACTTTGTTGTAACAATTCTTCGCTGTTCTAAAAACTCTTTACTAAACGTGTTTGGAAATAGATAAGCACTCAGCTCGAAGTGAAAAAGATCCATTTGCGCAGGTTTGTTTTGATAGCAGTCGCCGAGTCTGAGCGTTATTTGTCTTTCTGATATGTAAATATATACATATCTTAGGCGAGGAAGGGGAATTACAACAAAGTTAATATAACATCTTATTTGTCCTTCCGACACACTTGTCCGAAAAAATGCCCCGACCGAGACCCGAACCCGCGTCTCCTGGTTACTAGCCAGGTGTGATAACCACTACATCACCGGGACTCACCATGCTGGCGCATAGTTATTTATGGTAACCAGGAGACGCGGGTTCGAGTCCCGGTCGGGGCATTTTTTCGGACAAGTATTTCGGAAGGAGAAATAAGATGTTATATCTACCTCTAACTTTGTTGTGATTCCCCCCTTCCTCGCCTACAATGTGTATATATTTATTTGAATGAGTTCTTATATAAAGGCACTAAGGCAGTAGAACACACTCTGAAGAAAAATTGGGTCCCAGGGATCATCCACGGTTGATAATTCTATATCCCGTAAATTGCTATGTTGCCAGCAGAAACTTTGACTCAAAGCAGTTATCACGCCTGACGACTGACCTGGAGACGCGGGTTCGAGTCCCGGTCGGGGCATTTAAACCAGTTTATTCGGACGGGTGTGTCGGAAGGAGAAATAAGATGTTATATTTATTTCTCATTTTGATAGGATCTTGACACGTGGGCGTGAGAGTTATGTGGGCTTTGGCTGCAAGCGCTTCCTTCCTTCCCTCCTCCCCAGTCCCCCTCTTTCATTCCTTTTGTTTTTTGCCCTACCCGCCTTCCTTCCCTTAAGTGGCTTGATACGCAGGCTATCAATTGCATTTCATCTTCTCATTTTTGAAAAATTCTGTATTTAAACAACTTCGATAAAACAGCGACATCAAATCAACATTATTGACTTTTATTTTTCTTTTCAGGTAAGTATACGTTTCATCAACTCATACATACTACCACACTAAAGGCTTCTGATTCTACTTTATCACTAGCCATTAGTTTTTTTTAAAAAAAGCAATGAGATCGACTCTAGTTAAACAATTTAATATATACATTCATTCCCACCAGATGTTCCGAAGGAGCTGATGTCAGCTGTGACGAAGTCTCTATGGACGCTCGAAACGTCAACTTTCCAATCGGAAAAACCTTACGGCAAAGCATGTGATTTTTGTCTTCAGTTGATTTTGCTCTGTAGATTTTCGTTTTTAAACTGATTTACTCGCTACTTCGTGACAGCTAAGTTTGGAAAAATAGATATGCAACTCTTCACTCGTATTAAAACTTGGTATTAAAACTTAAACTCGTACGATAACGGTAAGGCTACTAATATCACTATTGTATCATAAAAGAATCAAGTCAACAACTGTTGTACTCAAATTGTACTATTTTAAAACAACCTAAACTCGTGCATCTCGACTCTTTGTTCGTAATAAAATACATTTTAAAAAGACTTTTACTTCTGACAATAACTAGAGTTTTACTAAATACCAAATATTGTTGCTCTCAAGCTGTTTTAACGAGATGTGTCAACACAAAGCCTATTAAAACCTACTAGCTTACTACTGCAACAACACTATTTGTGCAATCAACAGCAAATCGTTTGCTGTAATCTAAAATGACTTTTCTTTGCTCTTGAATTCCAGAACTTTTTGCTTCCAAGCTTAACTGGATTCTGCAAAAAAAAAAAACACGAAATATATTTAAAAATTACATTAAAGCACATAACTAGTTTTAGTTCTGGCATATGTTTAATACCATCAATGTCATTGCAAGCTCCGCAAAAAATTCTTACTTTTCTCATGAATAGTAAATTACTAGCACAATTTGTGACGTTATGTACGATCTTTGCGGTTATGAACGTAATTTAATAAATTGTGAAAGAGAAGCCTGAAAAAAAAATCAGGCTTCAAAGTGATTCGAACCCGCGACCTCTGCGATACCGGTACAGTGCTCCAACCAACTAAGCTATGAAGCCACATCTGTTGGGAGCAGGTCAAAACGGAGTACTGAGCTGATTTTTACCGCCTGTTTGGCTAATTCGATAACTTAAAAACAGTTTTTCTAAAATCATATAAACTTTCACTGAAAGTTCAGTTAACACAATTTCACTTATAAAGCCTTCCCCGCAAAAGACTAACTTTGTTACGTACTTTGTATGAAATATGGCGAGCAAACAAACAAACCATTCGAAACAGCAGATCAGTACCTTTTGGTTTCCAGTTTGAAAGTATCTCGGCAACGATGTCTTTGGGAATTTCCACCTCTGGTTTGTTTTGGTTTTGCATCTGATATCGTTTCATAAACCTAAGGAACTCTGCCAACTGATTTTCGCTGCTAAGACCATTTTTCAGACAAGCGGCAATAATCTCCAGTATCATTTCCTCTGGAATCTAAGAAAAAAAGGGAAAAAAACGATTATAGTAAGCTAAAGCTATGCTTAGTCTAGCTTTCATATTTGGAAATTTTTGCGTCCATAAGATTTGGAGCTTGTCTAAAAATTAAATCGAGCTAAAAAAAAAGAGCAAAATAACAAGTAGTCTTGCTCATGTGTTTTCATAATGACCTGCAGCCATTAATAGCGCCTAGCGTGCCCGCTATTGGGGACTTTAAGAGACTACGACGGCATTAACTTTCAAATGTAGAATATCTCATGCCAAGAGACATTGACCAACTTTGTACATCATATGCGAGTTGAAATGCTACACGTTTAAATTAATGACCAACTTTATCAAAAGATTTAAAAGAATCAAAAACCTTCATCCATCCTTGCTTATGAAGGTTCTTCTTAACACGCTTCCAAAACGCTTCTTCGCTTGTTGAGACTTGCGATGCAACTTTCACTGACCTCGTTGTTCCTTTCTGACAATTTTTGTCATAATTTTCTGCCTTTTGTTTAAATTTCCCAATCTTGTCAAGGGTATTTTGTAGTTTCTCTGTGACTGCTACGTTTGGATTGTTGGAATAGGCATCAGCTTTGGCTTCACGAGTGGCTGGCAGTTCAATTTGTAGTTCATCCAAAAGCAATTCGAGTGGATAGCTAATTCTCTCATCAAAGTTTTCCAGTGCATCCTCCAGTGGCATCAAATTGCGATTGTGAGGACTTGAATTACGATTTATTTCATTTGGCATGACTAAATTTACAAATTCCTTCAGTTTCTTAATTTCATTTCTCGCATCTATGCTGTCAAAAAAAACTGCTTCTAAATCACCATTCCAAATCCAGAAACCGTACCCCTCCAAAATTTTTCGCACTTTTTCCTTTCGAATTTCATTCGGATTGGGCTTTTCAAATTCCAACTGTATTTTCTTAAGTAACGTCTGGGCTTCACTAAATGAACTTTCATGTGCCTTTAACGCCTTACAAAGGGGAGACTTCTCCCAGTTCTGTTTCGTGAAAGGCTCCAATCTCGTTCCATTCTTATGTGTGATAGTATCTTCATCAAGAACAACGGCACAGGGTATCTTCATAGCTTTAGCAGCTTTGTAGGCCTTTACTGCGAAACGAGATCCATCAAGAGACAAAATATCCCATTTGTCCATCGCTGAGACATTCAATGCTTCTTTATAACCAGGGAGGTCATCGAGGCTGAGCGGACTCTTTTGCCGAGTTTGAAAGGGATCGTCAAATACGTAACGCCGGAGTGCAGACAGAACTTTCTTGTCTGTTTCTCCTTCAACGAAATACAACCCAGTAGAAAAGAACATTTTGCGCAGGTCTGGACCCATTAGCGTGTTCATGTCTTTACGGTTAAACAAAACTAGATTTGACATAGGTTGAACTGTAACTCCTTCTTTTTCTCCACCTCCTCCTCCTGCTGCTGCTGCTGCTGCTCCTCCTCCTTCTTCTTCTTCTCCTTCAGACTGAACTGCAAGCTTTAATGGCGTGAAGCCTATACCTGCATAAAGAGAACATGACCAGCTATAAACCAATTTTTACAAAGACTATGAAAATAGAAAGGAATAAAATTCGGCTATTGCGTATTCATGTTTAACGATATTTTCTACTGGAAACACATACTTTAAGTTTAGCCAATTTTCATTTTGCAACTCAACCAAAAAAAAACACTAACTCTAATGCAGATAAGTTTTGGTGTCGGAAGCACTTAAGTCTGTGACAGATTAAAAACACAAGCTAAATAAAAACAAAGAAAAATAAAACAGTTTTCAAGAGTTAACAACGAAGTCGTAAAAGAAAAAATTAGTTTTTTCAAGTTTCTTAGCGGACGGCAGCATGGTAAGTTATTTCAGCTGTTTTGATAATCTTAATAGTTTATGAACTTTGACATGATGTTTAATCCTGCGTTCTATTTTAAGAGTATGTTTTGCTAATTTAATAATGTTAAAAATGATACTTAGGCCCCGTCCACACGAAGACGATTGTAAACGCAAACGCTAGTAAACGCAAACTTTTTTATGCGTTTAGGCTTTCCGTCCACACGAAGACGATGAAAACGCTCACCGTAAACGCATAAATTCGAAAACGCTCTCCAAAGAGGATAAATTTGAAAACGCCGTTTATGCGTCTTCGTGTGGACGGCCGTAAACGTATATTTTCGTAAACGCTGTGAAAACGCTGACGCCAGATGTCAGGGCCAGTCTCTTTTATCGAGTGCGTTTCCAACATGGCGTACACACGTGTGTTGAGCTGTGTCATGCTTGCGCTTATTTCAAGCATAATTGCGAGCATTCAATTGAATCATGCAATAATCGACATACAGGAAAACTACAAAAGAAGACTAAACCTCTCAAGATTGTTATCCACAACTAAAAGCACTTTTACTCGAGTAAAACGACTTAGATGCAGACATGAGAGCAAAGAGAGAAGATTCTGGACCAGACCAAGTCGTACAAGCGCCTGGTGGAACAACTTTGCCGATCATGTGGTGATACCAGAAGAGTGGAAAGAGAACTTTCGAATGAGCAGAGACTCGCTATATAATCTAGTGTATGGCATCGTTTTATTGCGTTTACGAGCGTTTTCGTGTGGATGGGTGAAAGCGTTACGTAAACGATGATCGTTTTCGTGTGGACGGAGATAAATATATACGTTTATTAGTGTTTGCGTTTATGATCGTCGTCGTGTGGACGGGGCATTAATGAGCGCTAAGTTAATTAGAAAGAGTAACTTGTTTCGCTCGTTGATTGACTCAATCGTTGTTATTGTGTTTAGTGTATCAAAACTAGCGAACCACAAGCCAAGTCCTCGAATTTGCGTGGTTTAACGAACCGTTGAGAAGTTGTAGTAAACCCTTTCATTTGGAACTTTGTTTAACGAGAACTATGTAACGTGCGAACAAGAATACAATACTGTAGTGAATGGTATCTTTAGGTTCTATTCAATAAATGGCGTCAATTTTAGTATTCGTTTGTATTCTAGTACATATCTTAGTGTTCTTTTGTCTGTATTCAAATTAGCATCACTAGCCTCGTTCCTGAGGTAAAAAATCAAAAGAATATGTTACCCAAAACGAGGCCAGTGAGACTAATTTGAATATAGACAAAAAATGCTAAAATCACCGTCATTTAAGAATAAACATGAAAATCTAATTTGTTTGTCAATTTGTCGAGTTTCGTAACAAAACTGTTTTAAACTTAGAGTAACGGCATTAAAACATATATGTTTAACAATTATTCCTGATAAAGTGGAGGTTAGTAGCGGTGGGTATTTAATTAAAAATAATTCATTTCTGGTTTAATAAATGAAAAAAAAAAAAAACCCGAAGAAAATTAAAAATTCAAGCCAAATCCGACGTCCGCTGACGTGGTTAGTTAACCACACGCGCGTATCACAGTGATACACATCGGAATCACAGGATAAGGCTAAAGTTCATTCATTCATTCAAGTTCAAACAAAAAGCAGTAAGATTTGTTCTACTTTTTCGTTGAATTAAGATGCAAATTTACAAAAATTGAACTTTGTCAAGAATGCAAGAAATTTATGTTTAGTGGCATATAGTTTCTCTTAGTTCCAGGAATTGTGAACTTATAAGAGAAGTTGCAGCTACTTGTAAAAAGGACCGCTGTGAAACATTTTGTGAACAAAGTTTTGTCCATCATTTTGTCTCATTCACTCAAATAAACATTTCGGTGTTCTTTGAAAGACGACGGTGGCGATATAAAAACGATTTCAGGCAAAAAGTCCGTTTTTCCGAGTGAGAAACAGTTAGTGGCACAGATCAAGGTTAGTTTATACTTTCCAATGTGCTTGCTGGCGGTAACAAAACTTTGTCGAACATCTATCTGGTTTCGAAAAGCTGCATTTCAAATCCAGCTTAACCCGTAATACATTCAGGAAAGAAAAATTTAGCAGAAAACCTTTACTAGCTTTAATTGTGTGCGTTTTTTGTTGATGTTAATTACAGTGATTTCTCCGGTTTCGCTCTTCTGTAGCTGTTGCGAAACAAGACGCCATTTTGTCCTATTTGATTTCACGCAGTGATGTGACAAATTCTTGTTGTTGTTGGAAACATGCTGAAAAACTGTATTGGTGTATTTAACTTAATATTTTTTGTAATATTTTTATTTGTGAAAGTTTGCGTGAATTGAAATTTGTCCCGGTAACTCGGTGGACTTGACAGAAAAGCATTTGTTTTGCATAACTTTAGAGTTGAATGTAAACCAACAAAATATCCTATTATAATTAAAAACTGACACGACAAACTTGGTGGCTTTCTTTGTGTTTTCTGGATTGGTAGCATCCATAGAGTCAATTTGTTTAACAGAAACGATAGTGAAACGGGTCGCCATTTTTTCTTTCTTTAAGTATGAATGTTAAAAAGTAAATATCCATGCGAAAAGTGCTACTTACTAGTTGGACTTATACTAAAAGTATTTGTTTATTGAATAGTAACTAAATACAGTTTACTCTATCACAATCCATAATCTGTTGAGTTCATGATTAAGCCATAAAAAGTTTAGAATTTAATAATTCCAAAACTGAAGATTTTGGAGTTTCACAAGTTACCTATGAAATACTGTAAAACGACGATTCTATATCGATCTAAGTACAAAAGAAACCAAGCACTTCGACTTATACCTCCAGCTTCACAATACCAATACCTGTTAAAGACATATGATATAGGGATTCCCATGATGATTCACTCATGAATTCCATGGCATGAGTTATAGTAACAACCGTCTGATCAGGCCGTCTTTGGGTCTCCAAACGGCGACGCAACTGGGCCTGTTGCGGAGGGTGTAGTGAGTGGCCAGGCTCATCCAAAAACACAGTATCCGCTGTTGACATTTGAATCGCAGTCAGCACCATCAATAACTCTCTTTCTCCTCCACTCCAATCCGACAAAGGTATACTAAAGACAGATTTACTTGATCCCTCTCCTAGTGTTTTGGTGCCCATTAGGCCAACATATCGACATCCAGGCAGTGGTTCATTCGTCAGCCTCGCTGCGCAACTCTCTAAAAAATTTGCGGCGCGACTCTGTGAATTTGAATTGGCTCCATCTTTTCTGATCAGTTTCACACATGAGGAAAATTCTTCTTGCAAATAATTCACTACCAATTCATCACTTCTGTGCTCCTCCACCGTCTCAATATCCAGGCCACATAATACCTTGAAGGTATCCTTTACCTTGGCGAAACGCTGGCGCTCAGAGTGATCTCCACTGAAAAACAACAGAAAGCACATAAATTACTTTGTACAACATCTGAACCAGTTTCATTGTTCAACTTTAGTAAGGGAACTGAAATCGTACTGAATAAGTAAATAAGCACTCAAGTAAACACTACAGACTAATACTAATCAAAAGGGATGATAATGACAAAAGAGACTATGACAACGTTAAAAACAACTTTAGGGAGTTAATATGACCTCTACTGAAAAATTCTTGAAGCAGGATTAATTGCGGCTTGGTAAATCTTTGCAAAGAGTAACTACCAATTCTTTCTTTTTTTAAAACATGCACGGAGCAAATAACCTTTTCATAAAACTTCTCGCATCAGAATCTTATTTTAATACCGAAGTAAAATATATACATTCAAAGTGTGTATAGATATCGCCAAGGGTAATATTTCGGAGTTGCGTAATGATCTGAACTCATAGCAGCAGGAAGTATTTGTAACAACAACAACTTTATTTAACCCTTATAGGTACATTAATTAGAAAGAAAATATTTACATGACTTGTATATTTATTTAAAGGGTTTTGGCTCCCTACAATAACTATGTAGAGTTTGTTTTAAAAGGAACTAATTTAATTAAATTATTGTTTTAGCACCTGTACTTTTTATTCTTTTGATTTTATTCTGAAGCCCCTAAAAAAGACAGCACCTAAGAAAATACAAGAAATACTGCTTAACACAGGGGCTATTTACATGTGCCAGGTTGAACCTTCTAACTGACTCAATCTTCCACTCTCTAGACAAGGCCGTTTTTGACTAATTTGATGCACTTTTTTTCTTGGATATTTAGTCAACAAAAGTTTTGCATGTAAACTAAATCAAAAACAAAGTCAAGACTTATTAGTCAAAAACGGTTAGGTCGAAGTCAAATTTGTAAAGCGAACTTTGTATGAATTACAAGTGTGTGTGCACTCTTTTGCCATTGCCGAAAGGTAGATGTAATTATCACCTTTTTACTACCGGGGCGGAAAATATTGTATTTGAAGTATTACGCATTGTAATCTGATTTAGAAGTGTATACTTATTATCCCGATGTTAAATAATCGGTTTGCTGAATTATTTATGCTGACAAAAGGATTAAGTTACCAAGATTTTTGAAACGAGCATATAAGAATTTAACCTTAGATACAACAATACAACGGTGAAAATAGATAACAAAACTCATAAAACAACTGTCAAAATTAAAAGAAATAAATAAAATAAGGTTGTGGATGTTAAAAATTTGTGTGTCGATGCATCGAAGTCCTTCAATAATCTAACATCAGTGTTTAAGCATGGTTTATCCAATGTAATCGTTATTCAAACAATGTAACAACAAACGATAAAATAATGAAGTTTGGTTATTTCCTTTTTCTTATATAGTGGTCTCTAAAGAGACTGGGTCAGTTTTTTTTTGTCTGTCTGAAGACTCCTTTCAGTGAGATGACATCCCCGGGTGAGCGAAAGTGAAGGATTGGAAAAGAAGCGTACAATTTTATGTATAAGGTATTTGTACACCACCTTGCTAAAACTATTAGATTTTAACATTTTTGCCATCGCGCATGAATCTTTATCTGATTGCTGACGTTTAGGTACAAGGGGCCTTCTGGTTGCTTTAATTGCTGAAATAACGCTAAAGTAGCTCATGCAAGTTGTATTTATTTTAAATCTCTCTTTAAAAGTGGTGTATGGCAAGAAAGTGTTGTTGCCATCTAGAATATCTTGGACGGAATGAACTCCTGCTTTTTTACATTTCTTATATAAAAAGGGGGTTCCATCAATTCCTATTAACAATTTGTACCAAATTGTTTTTTTAGTGATATATTTTGGATTGTTTTCAAATTACACGAATATGGACCCAGGAACATATAAAATCCAAAACAATAATCATTCTAAATCAATTAACATGCCTTGGACTCGTCAAAAATACTCCCAATGTATCACTACACCATGTACTTCTGATTGTCAGACACTATATTTACTCATGTAAATTAAAAGAAACTCTACAAACTTGCAAATTTTTGAAAACACTGTACAAACGATCTATGGAATTGAAAAAAACAGTGCTTTTCAAATAAATACTCAAGAAATGTAAAAAAAAATATGGGCAAACTGCAGAAACCCCCTTACAACGCAGTGAACTGTTAAAGACAAACAGTTAGCCAATCAACTGTATTTTTAAGAGCAGCCAAACGTTGAAATGAGAGCTGAAACAAGTTGAAATGAGAGTTTAGAGTGTATAAGAATTTTTTTATGTTACCTTTACATCTATGTATTTTTAAGTGAAGCAAATAAAATAAATTTTATTTTTTTTTAAAAAAAAAAAAAGTACGATAGGCAAACAAGATGCTTGGGTTCATCCACAAAGATCGGCTTCTGGTATTCCCAACCAAGTAGTGTGCAAATCCCTATACTTGGCCACAGTCTGAAGCAGGCTGGCCTATTGCAGCCAGGTGTGGGCCCCACAGACAGTGGCAAACATTCAGCAGCTGGAACGTATATAGCACAGGGCCACGAAGTTTATACGAAGTTTATACGAAGTTTATACAGTCACTTTCTTTGTTTTTATTAGTAATTCTTCATTACTTATTTTGTGCACTTTTTGCACTTGATATACATCTTTTTTGTCCCACTTACATATGTATAACTGTATATTGAAGGGTAGATGACTTGTTAACCGTCA
>JAOBRF010324966.1:0-10907 GCA_027575005.1 Sphenopus marsupialis | reverse complement strand
GTCAGAAGCAGTGTGTTTCACTTATAGAGAAAACTATAAACAATAAGGGTTTGGGCAAAGCACTTAGATTTAACAGTTTAATCTTTTTCTTTCAGACACTCAAGAGCTACATGTCCTTTAAGCGAATTTAGGATTGTATTAGGGCATTTTTTGCCAATATTTGTAAGCATCGTTTTTCTTTAATCAATATTTGTTGTAATTTTGTTTAATAAAATAAAGCATAATGCACTTTTTAAGGCCTTAAAATCTGGTCTTAAATTTCCAAGATATTTAATCTTATACTGTATACATAAGTGTAATTTTGTGTAGCATGTTGGTGGTGGCTCTGCAACTGGATTTACAAAATTATGGCTGCACGCAATGAATTTGCACGAACAGTAAGTTGTAATTTCAGCTTTAAAAACTTATCTTATTTAATCGTTTTAAAAAAAATCTTTTTCGTAGCCTACCCGCTACCTGTGGGGTGGAAGGAGACGCTACCGAAAGCAGACCACCAGCTGCAAAAGGAGTCCCGCAGTTGGACCTTCGGAAAATCGACAAACTTTTGACTTTGAGCCATCCACCATCTGTTAATAAGTGCTTCACTCAAAGGCTGTTTGTTTGGATGCCAAGGAAGATGTGGCGCATCAAATTAGTTTGATCATAGGAGTGTGCTCAAAACGGATGAACTAATGCCAGCACTTATCCTCGCTTGCGCCAAGTACTTGACGTGGATGGCTGCTACAACTTGGCATCCGAAATACTTGAGTTTAGTAAGTGAAAGATGAAAGTTATCGGCTGGAATGAGCCCATTGTCAACCAGCTGGACGTGGGTCACAGGAGGTAGTTTCCCCTAATCATGATGTACATTTATGCGTGTGAGAAACGTATATACCAAGGAAACGAGAAAGAAAACTTTTGAGTCATGTTTTTACGCCAAGTACCCCGCATTGCCTTGGAAAAGAACTACGGGAACACCTACACTGCCAGATAAATACATTGTTGAACGGCTGATTTCAAAAGAGTGAAAGAGGGAAAACGGAGTTTTTCGTCAAGTTTCAATATTTAGAAGTTTGAGTGATATAGAGATGCCCTGAATCCTGTGAATCGCGCCATGAATCTGCTCACCTCCGAGGCAGCGCTGTCAGTGTAAGTGAAGAGTTGAAAGCAACTTTTAGCTACAAATTTAAATTTCAGTTCTGTCCAATTTTTATTCTAAGAAGCTGTAAACGCAAACATTTATTGCGCAATTTGTAAAGACATATTCCATTACTTGTTTACAGAATATATACAGCAAATAAATTCATTTATAAGCGGTTTGGGAAAATGGCTGGAGCATCTGCTCGTACGGCGGCGGGGGCCACTAACGTTGGCATTGAGACTGGCCAAGTACTCATTTCTGTCCTGACCGCCAGTGAAGCCTCCGGACTTCACGAAATAGCAGTGGGCATAATGGGGCGGGGTAAAAGTTGCCCAATGTACCACCACCTACCACCCTGTACATGGATAGGGACTGCTGTGGTTAGCGCGGTGTCAGGCATACAAGAGAATACGAGACACTGTCTTGAACTTCACCTTAGTGATGAACTACACCAAGATACAGCTGGCGGAGATTAACGTGAAGACCCTGAGGGAGTGGTACGACCAGCAGTCCAAGTGCCAAGAACAACAGGTGCTGCTGTAGGGCATCGAGTTGCCAACTGCGGAGAATAATCCCACCCCGATGGCTGCAGCCCAGGACTGCCCAGCAGCCCTAGAGAAGGGTTCGGAGGATCTGCATCAAGTCGACCATCCTCCAAACACAGCTGGGTCAGATCAAACCTCCAGCCAGGCAAAAGAGGAAGCCCAGCCTGCAGCAATACCACATCCTGTGTCCTTACCCCCCCCCCCATTCCATCTACCCGCCTCTACCGGCTATGCGCTATTATCCAACGCCTTGTGGGGCCGTGGCCCTTCTCATACAGTGGGGCACCCACCCTGTGCCAGTTCAACCTGCTCCTTCAAAGGAGCCATCGGGTGCCCCTCGGGCTAAGAGAACTCAAAAGCCTTACAATGAGAGAGGGGGCACATTTGAGTAGGCAATGCCAACAGCCAGTGGAGGTGGAGGGACACAGGATGTTCTATGGCAAAATATACTGCCCGGTCGCTGCGCCTCCAAAACCGAAGATGAATGGAGGCAGCGACTGAAGGACGAAAGAAGATGCAAGCAATAACAATAACAATATTAACAGCAAGAAAGAACATCAAGTTTTTTGTAGTTTTGTAAATAGTTTTCAATGGTTATGTGTGTAAATAGTTTCATTCCTTATGGTAGTTTCCGTTCATATTTGTAAATATATTCAATTTAAATAGTTTTCATTCTTAGTTGCAGAGATTGTAAATAGGAAATAAAAAATACAAGTGTATGAGAGTGTGCGAGTTCTCAATTCTTTCAAACAATAATAACAGGTTGAAATCATGGAAATAGCTAAGGATTTCCTAGAAATTCTGTCAGATAAAAGTTAGATTTTGTTGTTAGTAATAATTACTGAAAGTTTGGTGAAATCGAAGAAAGATTTTTACATTTTTTCCCCTTGGCGGTGTTTCGGCGAACACTTGTCTCTCGAGTAACGGCAAATTTTTTTTTCAAACAGTCAAACTCGCAAAAATCCGGCATATATTAACGAATTACTCTGCTGATCACAAAGGTTTTGAAAACACAGATAAAGAAATAAAACCCGGAATCAAAGAACTCAAGAAAAGAATTAAAGAAGATAAAATAGTGGTGTATCCTACTGATAAATCGGGAAGACTAATTGTTGACACACGCATGGCAACTATAAAAGATCAATGAAGGAACATTTAGTTAATATCTCAGAAACAAACAGCACAGAATACAAGACAAATCGAATCTAAGATCAATGCCCTTTCTGGTATATGGTGTATCATCATGCAAGCAAACAACAGAGTGAATAAAAACTTTATTTCTAAAAATAATGATGAACCACCTTTGTACGGACTCCATAAAGATCACAAACCAATTAATGACCCACCATTAAGACGCATATGCGGTGCAGTTAAATAATGTAATGTCAGCCTTTCATATATATTTAATGTCCAAATTCCTAACACCCACATAATTGAGTCATCAAAAACAATCTGCGAAAGTACCGAGGATTTACTAGCAAAAATGCAACGACCACCAAGACCTGTCCAACTGCTATGTAGGAAGGACGGACGTAAAAGCCTTTTAATCCATCTATCAATGTTGAATTTGCCACTGAAAAGGCCGGAGAATTTCTTATGGAAAGCAATGTTAAATTTGAAAACATTAACACTGAAGAACCTGGCCTTTTCTTATCACTCATTGGGTTAGAGACTAAAAGGCCACTCCCATGTGACGTGAAAGAATTTTGTCCAAAACGTAAGCATAATCGCCGAGGCCCAACAATAACAGGGTCTGGGAGCAGCACCAACGAATCAATTAGATGGGCACCATGGGTCAAAACCCATGAAAACACCAGATCAACAGCAAGCAAAACTTAAGATAACCGCAATAAAACACACGATCCTGGAAATTCTAAAAATCCACATGCAAGTTCAGTGACAAACTGTATAAGCAACAGCATTGTCGGGTTCGTTCGGGCGATTGGCGTATCTTTAGCTGGATGATTAGCCAACACGTTTATAATAAGGAGGGGCAACAATTTATAGATAAGCTTCAGCAACACAAAATTGATCGTAAATTATATTCCCGATACGTGGATGACATTATCTGTGTGCTTGGAGGAAGGCCGGTTAAAGCATTAGAATGCAAGGAATTATGGAGCCAGATTCAAAAATTGGCGAACGGTATACATCAAAGTATTCAGGTTACAGGTCCTTGATTTGAAGGTTTGGTTGAAAAAAAAAAGACAACGACGAAGTAAAACTAATGCACACACATATGAAACCCATGGCAAGTAAAGGTGTTATTCATAGAGCCTCCGCCCTCTCAATGAAAACTAAAATACAAATTTTGATCGCCGATTTAAGTGCGTGTTATGAGAAACATTTCTCCTCGGATAACACAACTTGAAAGAAAAAGGCACGTTCAACAATGACAATGACACTTTATTGACTATCACAATATAGCGGATATAGCGTTAAAGAAAGGAAAGAAATTTCTATTTTAAAGTTAAACAAAAATAAGACAAGATGGACACAGAAGAATCGAAAACTAAATCTAAAAAAGAACGCAGTGCTTTATACAAACATTCTATTGAACATCATATCGGCAGGAAAGTTAAATATGAATTGAATGTTATTACAAGATCCCATGAAAAGACAGATTAGTGAATCAGAATATATTAAACATTTTAAACCCGATTTAAATTCCAAAGATGAATGGTGTAACAGCCAAATCATTAGAGCCCGACAACAGCTACTATCTGTTTTAGAATAATTAGATTTTATTAATAGATGCCATCACTTAGTAATTAGTTACAGTATATATAACGTGAGATTTTACAATTTATCTATTAGTCTATTTAGCATAGAATTCTTGACCTAGAACTTGACCTTTGTATAGATTTTTAGTTGGAATTCTAGATTAATTTAAACTGTGATCTGTCAGTCCACCTAGCATAGAATTCTTGACCTAGAACTTGACTTTTGTATAGACCTTTAGTTGGTATTCTATAGTTAATTATTTTATAGTATCACTAGCCTAGAGTATTCCCAATTGACATGTACGTGTGTATATATATCTTTCACAAATATCATTCTTTGCATACTGAGGAAGGAGAGCATCTCCGAAAACGTTATAGCAAAATTTTATAAACAATTTATAACAATTTTTAAATTTTAGGGCCTGAATGGCACAAAAAATAGGAACTTATGACAAACTCGCTTCAAAATCGCTATAAAAAGGTTCAGTTTCCACGATTCTTTTTAACCACACTTCGAGATAATCATGAGATCTTGTAGTTTTGAGAGTTTGGGGAAAATTGAACAAATATTTTCAATCTTATTCGCCTATGAAGTTTTTGGCGAACACGTGTAACTCGAGTGCTGTCAAAAAAAAATTCGACAGATGTAATTTCGTTCAAAATTGGTACAAAAATATTGAAATTCTAAAAAATTTTTATCCACACTTTGCGATAGTCATGAGTTTTAGTAGTTTTAAAATTTTCAGAAAAATCGAAAAAGGATTTTTGCGTAAAGCCTACAAAGTTTGACATTTTCAGCCATTTTGACTTCATTTTTTTTTTATCACATATATTTATGCACGATTTCAGGATTGTAAGATTACTGCGACAGCGCGGTTTGGGCAACAGTGCAACTCAGCTGCAAAAGAAACTCTCTGAGCAGCATTACGAGTCCTGGCTCCACCGCAACGCTCAATACCTAACGGATTGTCAAACTTTTGTGGACACCAACAAGGCTGGCTTAGTGGCCCTTTCGACTTTAGACGGTAGAAAAAACATTCATAAGGTGTAACGTCTTCCAGGTGCTACGGTTTCTCAGATAAATTGCCGTATTAACAGCTTCAGCCCGAAAATTAGTAGGTAAACTAGCACAAGACTTGCTGACTCAACAACAGTCATACTCATTCTCTCTGCGACACCATTTTGGGCAGGAGTATAAGGGGCAGCTAACTGGTGAGCAATTCCATTCTCTTTCGTATACAACGAACAGTTTTGAGTAGTACTAACCACTGTTTTCAGAGCGAAGAACTTTTACTTGCTTTCCTTTTAAATTTGTGATGTTATTGACATATTCTTTAAACTTTTCAAGCACCTTTTATTCACCAGTTAAATTGAACTGTCAACAGCTTAATTCTAGAAAACAAGATATAGAAGAGGCAGATAACTGAAAATTGCATTACACCAGTTTGCTTAGCTGGCAACCTAAGTTAGCCAAACTCAAGTCCAAGAGCGAATTTCAAGATGCCCAAGAAATTTACATCAACGAAAATCTAACGAAAGCACGCAAAATTCTGTTCACTGAAGTGCGCAAAAGGAAAGCACAGAATCAATGGCATTCAACTTGGACCATGTACATGTACTGTGTTGTGGCTGGTTATATCGGTGTCAGGACGTGAGCGAGGGGGTACTTAAAAATACATGTTTAAAATGTACAGTCCGACCTCGAAACTTTGAAAAGTGGCCTCTTAATAGAGGCTGATTTGCCCTGTATAAAGATTCAGTTGACTATGTCTGCACCATCATCGTCTTATGAGCAATCGGGATACGTATTTTGTGTATCCCCGATTGGGAAATGTTATTTTAATTTTGAACTGCAGACAAGTGCCGTCTACTATGGTGAAAAGCAAAAAGCAAAGCACAAACCTCTCCACAAATCCAGTAGCCCCAAAAATCTTTAAAATTGTACTTTTTTCTTTATATTTGTAAATTAAAGATATCACGCTTGTAAAGTTATCTAACAAGGTTTTGTATGCAAAATCGCGATAGTTTGATCGCGAAATCACGGGTCGTCAATTAATCGAAACTATGTTTTTTTTATTTTCAGTCTCTCTATCCAAAATTTCAAGAGCCCCTTGGCCATGAACCGCGGCTCAATTATACCAAGGAAGCTTTGAAAATCATGAATTCTAAGAAAAGTAAAGAGCCGTAAACCGCCAAGGGAGATGATATGGTAGAGAAAGAGGCCATCGAGAGAGTGAAAGAACTGAGGGGGAATCCGGCCAACAGACTGCAAGTTCTGGGCCAATTCAAAATTCAGTTCGGGGTCTTCAGAGGGAAAACATTCAAAATGGATGTTGGAGAATGGCCTTGGCTACGCTGCCTACATTGCCAACAGCATTGCCGGCGAAACTCAGACCAGCGCCCTCCTTGCTAGGAACAAGTTTGCCCTCCGAGAGTATGTACAGAACTTTCGAGAGGGCAGACGGGCCATGGCCTTAAAAGCTCTGAAGAAGGGGGATCAGCGCTCACCCACCAGCTCGCCCTCAGTTAGCCGGCAATCACCGCAGCTAGCTTCGGGCCATTCTCCTGCACCCAGGGCAGTGTCTTCCCGGTTCACAAAGGGCCTGCCAGAATCGCGATTGGTCCCGAACTTGCCTGTTCGGAGATCAACATCAACACCCGGTACTTCCAGCACCACCTCGAGCACTTCAACTACTTAAGGTAAATATAAATTTATCTAATAATTTTTTCAAAAAAATTAAATAGTTTTAGTTTTGAATTATTTGACATTTGTTTTCGATACTTGGTTAATTTTTTTTATCCTTTAATTGTTTTTTTGGCAAAGCCAACACAGTTGCAGTCCCTTTTACATCCCTCAGGACATAGATGATCAAGCCATGATTGCTCAGGCCGAAAAAGGTCGAAGCAGCGGCCAAAAAGCGAGACGGTAAATTTGATTTGATGCAATATGTAAATAATTATTTTTTTTAAATTTTAAAAAAAATTCTTGTTAGACTACCCTCTGCCTGAAGGATGGAAAGGGACTCTGCCAAAGCCAGACCACCAGTGGGTGTCAGAGGCCATCTTCAAGTACTCTGCAAAGGGCATCCCCCAGTTGGACAACGGGAAAATCGACCGACTTTGGTTTTAACCACTTCAACCTGCACTGACGTTGACCCCCCACCATTTGTTAATAAGTACTTCACTCAACGAATGTTGTTTTGGATGCCAAGGAAGCTCTCGCGCGTCAAACTACCTTTCCCATCTGCGGATTGTACCAAAGAAGAATTGCACAGTGCCAGGGTTTATCCGTGTGTGCGCCAAGTACTTGACGTGGGCGGTTTCTATAACTTGGCTACAAATGTCTGGAGTGTACTAAGTGCAAGAGGAAAGTTATCAGTTGGAGCGAGTCGATCGTCAATCAGCTGGACGTTACTCACAGGAGGCAGTTTTCCCTAATCATCACATATAAGTATGCATCTGATTTAAAGGTAGTAAAAGTCACATGCATAATAAACTATCTATCTATCTCTACTGCGACAGCGCGGTTTGGGCAACAGGGCAACTCAGCTGCAAAAGAAACTCTCTGAGCAGCATTACGAATCCTGGCTCCATCCACAATGCTCTGTACCTAACGGACTGTCAAACTTTTGTGGACGCCAACAAGTCTGGGTTTGTGACCCTACCGACTTTTGACAGCCCACCAAACTTTATCCCTGTCCCGAAATATGGCTGGTTTCTCAACTTCTACTGTCGGGATGTTTTGAGACGACTCGAGGAAGTCAAAGCCTCGATAGGCTTAACCTTTGGCAGAGTGCTAAAGCTGGACTGTACTAAGAAGATATGTTGTGATATATTTTATTTATTTAAAATCAATTTGTTTTTTTTTTAATATCTGCCATATTTTCTCTATATCTGTTCTTGTGTTCTATCATTACAGATCGTAAAGAAGCTGCTGGCACGAGTACGGGTGCTTTTTTATTTTTTATTTTAGAAAATGCAAAAATGCAAAAGTAAAACTAAACAAAGAAACTTTATTGTATTTTTCATTAAATTTTTTTTTTGAAAGCGACCAGCGCCAATGACCTCAGACAGACTGCAGTGACGTCTTGAGACAGTGCTCTTATAAGTGCTGTCAATAAGTTAAACCTTTACGACATGGGCGTCGAACTTTCCCCGAATTACACCCAACCAAGGAAATAAACCGGTACATTGAATTGAAAACTTATTCAAACTAAAAACTTACATACTTTGTGTTACCTTTTCCTTTTAATATTTTTTCCCCATTATTTTTCAGGTTAGCTCATCAGTGTAGTACTTGTACCACCTGACGGGGAAGGTGCTGCAGTCACTCCCAGTGGATGACGATGATGAAGAGAAGGATGAGGAGGAGGAACTCAACAAAGAGGATTAAGGAATAGAAGTAAATCTATCATTTAAAAAAAAAGACTAAAATATACCTTTTTATATTTTTTGATAGCAGAGTGACATCGACTCCGTAGATGATCTCACAAGTGGTACTGCCGGCTCTGGAGGCCGGCCCCACTGCTACCCAGCCTACTCCATCCCAATCATCAAATTACTTTGCCCACACGCGGATTGTGTCAAAGAAGAATCGCACAGTGCTGGGGTTTATCCACGTGTGCGCCAAGTACTTGACATGGACAGTTTCTATAACTTGGCTACCAAACGACCTGAGTGTAATAAATGCAAGAGGAAAGTTATCAGCTGGAGCGAGTAAATTGTCAATCAGATGCTTGTGGGTCACAGGAGGCAGTTTCCCCTAATCATCACATATAATTATGCATGTGACTTGAGGATTGTAAGGTTTTCTTGCTGCAATATTAGATCGTCAAGAAATTGGCAGGTACCCCAGCCGGAACGGCGGCTTGGGGCTACCAACGTCGGCAATGAATATGGTCAGATCTTGATGTCTGTCCTAAACGCCAGTGAAGGCTCCGGCCTTCACCAGATGACAGCCGGCATAATGGGGTGATATGCGAAAGCGTCTGTTCCACCACCCTTTACACGGATCGGGAGTGCTGTGGCGAGGGCTGTGTCAGGACAACTGTTCCATCTTTGGCCAGTACTAATCGTTCGGCTCGATGCCTGGCACTGGATGCGCCGCACTGCTTCAGCGGCAAACACGGAGTCCCATCCGCTGTACACCCCATTCATGTCGCAGCTGTCCCAGTCCATCTTCGAGTGGTAAGAGGCAGACATGGCCCTCCTCGTGAGCGCCAACCGAAATGAGTTGAGGGCTGCCGGCGCTGGTGTCCTTAATGACACCAAAGTGATGGGCAGGCTGACCAAGATGGAGCTGGCACAGTTCGTTCGCAGGAGGGTCAGAGACCCCCGCACGATGGCGGAGATGGTTGAGAACCTCCTGACCTCCTTCTCCGGTCCTCAGGGAACTGACACCTTTGGTTTTCCCCTTGCTCGACCTCGATAGAGTGTCGGATATCTGGGAGTCGCAGCGCAAACACCTAGCCTGCCTACAAGATCCACCTGACTTCCAGATCTACATCCGCTTGAGGACCGTGAAGAAAGGGGGTATCCCTCTCTACCGTTGTGACTACTCGGGTGTCATGGCGGACAGTCATGGCTTCTGAGCGCTGTGAGTGATCGAGTTTATTTTGAGCTCGATTTGACTGAAGAAATGGAAGCGAAAACTGAAAACAATAATGCAGTGATTACAACTACAGAAACATTTAATTCAAAACGAAGACTGACGGAAATAGAGACAGATTTCTCTAACAATCGTTACAACGTTGATGAAATAAAGCCGCCATCACGAGGGGCGAAAGTTGTTTGTTTTGAAGAAATTAACAAATGAACTTACTGTGATGGAGCTCTTTTGGCGGCTTTCTGCACCTCTATTGAGCGATTGCCGTTATGGGTAAAAGCTTTACATTACCGTTATATTCAATTCTTAAATTCGCAAGATAACTACGATGTAAAATGGTTGGAAACGACGTCTTCCGTCAGCGAAGACAAATGTGATAAAGTGGTGGTACAAGTACACTTCAAGGAGGACGATTACACCATTCCTCTATTTACTGCTACTGCCTTTATTACTACAGGAAGGTTACCAGTGCAGGGAAACCATTGGATACAATGGGTAGACTAAGAAATGAGAGTATTGAAGGATTTAGTTGACAGTTTACAAGCTCGGTTCTCACAGCAAGACATCAGATCTTTGGCGCGCAAAGAGTTCTTTCATTGTAAAAACTCTCAACACCATACCGAATATAAAGACCATCATAAACAAGAAATGTCGATGGGAATTCAAGACCAAAATGTTAACAAGGCTTATGAAGCAAAAAGTAATGAAGAGAATAAAGAAATTAAAGAAACTTCAGATTCGACATTCATAACTTCCCATACCACCACGTGCAGACACAGCAATCAATAATTCTAGTGTGCTAGAATTCGTGAGTCCGAGTCGTGTCAACGCCTTATCAACTCTGAAAGAAACAGTCGCTAATATAGAAAGAGAATTAGTAGACATTCAATTAAGACTTGAAAAAACAGTGAATT
>JAOBRF010323854.1:2667-17943 GCA_027575005.1 Sphenopus marsupialis | reverse complement strand
CCGAGTCCTGCTTGGGTTAAAGTTTATTCAGCTCTATTTCATTTATTTACCAAAAAATCAAAAGACTCATGAATGCATGAGTGTTTTAGAGTTACTGCTAAAGATATTTTAAAGAAAAAAAACCCTTAAAACCATCGCCTATTCAGACAGTTTTATGCTGCAACCATGTTGTTCAAACTCTCATAACTTGAATCGAGTCTTACTACGATTTGAAAATGGACGAAAGTTATACTTCTAAAGAAACAGAACTGATCTTAGATACAGATCACCTTGCAGTAAACCCTACCTACATTGTTTAAAATGCTTTCTTTGCAAAAGCTCTATACAAACAGCAGCTCAAATTTTTAAATTATTAGTGTTTCACTTTGAAAATTAATGAAGAAAAATAAAAAGCGAGCTTAAAATAAATTATTTACAAAGAAATCGAGAAGATAGGAAGAGTATTTTTCTCGTGTGTATTTTTGAGAATAAATAAGAAATCTTACGAGTATTAAATTTCGTTTAGAAGTGATTTAGCTTTACGATTAACATTTCGGATTCATTACAATTTTATTCTCTGTAATTTCAATCTTCAAACGCAAATTTTACCAGTTCCCTGCGGTGAAAAGCAACTCTTGCAGTCCCTTGCGTTATATCGTATCATATCATATATCAGTTTAAAATTTTATACACTTTTCAAGAGAGACTGTCCTAAACCGTAAGAATAGCAGTCTAGGATCTAGTGTGTTACAGTCGAAAAATCCGTTCAATTTGTCTGAGAAGAAGAAAAAGCCTAAAACAATTGTATAAAACAAAGACACAGAGAATAAACCTTGAATTATTGATTTCAACTCATTCAACATTGATCAAACATAAGAACACGTTTGTGTTTTAAACGCTAAACAACAAAAAGTAAGTTAGAAATTACGATCGTTTACATCAAAATATACCAAACACTTTTATTTTAAAAGAAATCTGTTCAGTTTTTGGCTTTAATTTTTGTGTCTAGTAATCGCACAAACAACCGACGGTGTTGTTCTTATCTGCAAATACCGTACGTTTTAAAAAATCCTCTTTCTTTTCTCAGAAGAATAAGTTTAGTCGTAAATGATATTTAGACGCAAAACAAACTCCAGCAGAACTTTTCATGTGCTCCGGAAACGAACTGGTCCGTTAGTTGTGATTCAGTGAGTCTCAAATTTCGAAATTTTCCGGGTGTTTTAAAACATTGCAGTACTTTGATAAACTAGAGGATTTAAATGATCGCTCTTGAAGTTTCCCTAATTTAGAAAATTTTCCGCGTGCTGCGATTTTTTATCGTCTTCAAACATAAACTGGACACAACTCACACGTGTCGGAAGGCCCTGTCGAATCGTTGGCTTTTATGGTCATTTTCATTAAACTCTTTCGATAAAACTTTGTTTTTAACTGTCGAAATTCTAAACTTTTTGAGCAGTTTTTAATGGTTGATAGGAAAGCTTTTAGTCTGTCTTTGCGCGAAGAGTGTGACATTTAATATGAGGAATAAGAGGAGTTATAAACTGATAAATATCACCTTAAAATCAATTTTTTTTAGTTTTACTTTTATTTTAAAACCTGATAGCGCACTACGCAGTTTCATTTAATTACAGATCGAGAAACTAAAGTTATAGATTACTTAAGGAACAAAAGAGTTGTGTCAAAATAAATTAAATAAATTAAATATAATTTAATTAAATATTCTAATATTTTTGATGTCGATAATTTCATGCTTGCTCAATGAACGATAATGTTCTTTTCATGGTCAATCGACAAAACCACGCGTGCAAGCTCTTGTAGAATTTCAGTTTCCAAACACACATAAGAAGTTTGAAAAATATAAAACCTCTTGATACTTTGGAGCTTGTTTTATAATTTAAGATAATGGGAGGGTTTTAAATCGAAACTGCGGGGATCTTAAGGGCTTTTCATAAAAACGCGCATGCGTGGTTATGCGGCTAACAGGTGCAAAACTGGTCGTGCGTCATCGCAATTTTCATTTGAACTGAAATTTGTAACTTTTGCACTTTTGATGAATCAATTCATGAAAAATTCTAAAAGTTCTTCAAACAGTACGGATGTTTTGCGCTATGAATCGTTTTTTTTTGTCCAACAAAGGGCGAAATCTCCAGAAATAAAAGAAATTTTACTGTGATAGGTAATTTGCTGCTTTATAGCAATCAGTGTTTGTAAACCAGCTGAAATGAGAGTCATGTTCTCTTTGAAATTGTCACCTAATTAAGAAAAAGTTGTGATTCGCGCATTTTAAATTTAATTCTTAAAATCACAGATTCAAAGATTTTTCGCGTGCAGTTAGTCATTAGTATTGCTTAGTCTGAATTCAAAACTTTAAAACAGTTTTTTTTTGTTTTTAGTCGAAAGTTTCTCAATGAAAAGAAATGATATTTTAAAAATCAGGCGCAATGTTGCTTTTGCTGCAAAGGCGTGTGTATTATGCCAAGTAAACATTTAAGGTCTCCGCTGCAAAAACAACAATCGCCATACAAAACTTGACAATAAATTAAATTTGTGAATAAAATTAACTCCGAGAGATAAGCGCTGGTCAAATATCAGAAACAAGAAAAACTATCGTTTGAACAAACGTAACGATAAACGCTAGCAAGATCTTTAAAAGTTTGCGTTTTTGCGTTTCATTTTTGATTCGGCGGGGAGCAAGCTCGTTTAAAATGGTCCGACCGCATTTTACGCTCGTTTCTAACACAACAAAGCTCAGAGTTATTAGATATTAAAAAAGAAAGTAAACGTAGTCAGCTTACAAATCTGGCAGCTGGTGCTTTTGAAAATTTTCACAACTCTGAGTTACTGAAGACTAATTTGACTCGAAGCTCAAAAAGTCATGTGCTTCTATCTCTGCGTGTGCCGCTTTCACTTATCCGAATTCAAACTCTTATAGAAAAGAAAAAGCATTTGAATGTTTCTTCACAAGACAATTTTGTTAGAAAGAAACGTGTTTGTTAAGGTTTTATTTGGATCTTTTCGACAGTAGTAGTACAGTTGCGTTGGCGTGATTGAAAAGACTATAAAAGTATAAAGGAAAGTGTCTAGCGTATATCTGGCCACACTTCGCCATCTACCACATCAAACGTGATAGACTTAATCTCAAAAGAAATTTTGTTAAGGAAGAGCAAGAGGAAGGAAACGAAAAAAGAATAAAACTTCAAAGATGTGAGAATGTTTTTTTTTTGTTAAACCGCTCTAATCGCGCTCTGCGCTTTTCGTTTAGTAACAATATATTTACAGATTAAATTGTGTCGCTCGCCGGTTGCCATATATTTATATTTTTCGTCGTAATGGTATTTTCTATTTTTCTTAAAAAATAAAGTAAATGATTTACAACACCGTGAGAAGGTAGCTAAAAATTAATTTATGTTTTAATTTCTCTTAAAACAGCAAACGGGCCCGCAGACAGAAAATTACCATTTTGATGTTTTGATTAACTTGGACGTGATAAATCTGTGTTCATATTGCGATATTTTCTTTAGATAGTTGTGTGGATTCGTCTTACCAAAGGTTTGTTTGCGAGGCACTTCATAAAATTGTGAATCTGTCAAAACAGTGTACAGTGTTTTAGGTGGCCGATAAAAATGCGTGACATAACAGATTGAATGTGTCAGAGAACTCGATGTTTATCGACATCAAAAAGGTAAAAGGTGCGGTTTCGTAAGATACACACTGAATTTGTTGTAACAGAGACTGCAAACGGACTAAATGGTTATCGGTAAACGCGGAGTCATCAAAATTTCCAGAGCACTTCAAACCTGCAAATTCGAAAAATTCGTTATGGGAAATTCTATGACAAAACGCAAGTGCTGGCCATTTACGGACTTGAGAGCTGAAGATCATACCATTTCACGTTTCTTGCATTCTTATGCGATAATTAGTCAATTTCTGTCAAAGTAAATCTACTCACAAGGTGCGGTTTTTAAAACTGCTCCCGAATTGTGTTCAAATAACTTGGAATAGTTAGACAGTTCGCCCGGAAATAAATGTCTGAAAAATTCAAAGAAAAGAGTGACGTTTTTGGACAGTTGAGAGTATTGAACTTTTTAAGAATTTTAGTGGAGGTTTATGGTGTTCGCCTCTATCAATTTGTGAGAAACTAGCGTGGGAAAAAACTCACTCCTAACAGCGTCCACTTATGTTTCCAAAATATTCATTTGAAAATAGCAGATAAAATTTCGAAAAGTTACATTTTGCTCTATTGGAAACAAAACATAAAACCGAAACATTTAAAAGAACTAGAAAAAAAATATGTGTTCTGTAGTTGATCAAATTAAATTTTTATATGTTTATCGACATGTTTAAATGTTTCTAAAAGAAAAAGAAGAGAATATTTCGAAATATCTCCCACTGTAGTCAGTTGTCACCTGTTTTGTTCAAAACAATGGCATGCTAACTTATTTTCTGCATTACACAATGCCAATTAAGGGAATGAATGTTCAGGTTCCACGCTTTTTATTGTTCCTAAATTTCGACTCTTTTAATCGAAAGCATCAAGTCCAGAGCTCATCAAATCCTTGTGCTCTGCTAGAAAAGTAATAAAAAATCTTTCTTTATCATAATTCTCCCTCGTGTGTGAATGTCAACGTTGATGACGTCTGAAGCGGGACGTACTATATAAACAGTGGCTTCGCACGTAGACGCAAATTAAATTGCCCCCAGTCTGACATTTCAGCTAAAAAGATCAAGGTAAACAATCACTTATAATATGTCTTTGTGATCGTGTTTGAAAATTTTGAACAAAGAACTTCCAACTGCTATTATGTATTCATGTGTATTGAGGTCCCCTTCAAAGAAAAGTGGCTACAGGAGGTACCGTCCGTACAACCCACGGTACGTCTGCTGTTTAAATTAAAACGCTCGTCGTATCATTGGTTAAGTCGGAAATATTGTTTGTTATTCACTCGAATTTCCCTTTACACGAGAGCCACGCGCGAACAACTCCACAGTCCCTACGAGCGTGTGCCAAAACAGGTTTTATTGTTCTCAATTGGTCAATAAAATGAAATTGACACTCGCTGAATTGTTCTTCGCAAATGACCAATCAGACAACAAATTGAACAAAAATCTTAGCCAATCAAATGCGCACAAATTATAAATGAAAGATTTGTATGAAAAAGATAACTAGAAAGGGCCGTAAAATGATTTCTTGTGAAATTAACTTTACCCATACAAAACCACAAAAGTGAACAAAGTAGTCGCGTACGATACAAAAAGGAAACGTATTTTTTTTAGGTTTCTATTTTTATTTTAAAATTCGAATTTGTGTGTAGTTTTAGTTTACATTTTAAGACAATTTTATTCATCTTACAACAAGACAAACAATTGTTTGACTGGCGAAGTAATCTTGTCAAAATAAGAGTACGTTTACGGTGTAAGTAAAGCATAGCGCAGTATAATGTACCAACTGCAAGCAACGTACGATCAGGAAGTACCCCATATGTATCCTCAGGTAAAGTCTAAAGACGGTTCACTTTTCCTTAAGGAAAAACAATCCGATATTGCGTAAAAGCACTCTAATTTGATTATTTCTTGTTCAGTTAATAGCGACAAGGACAGTTCAAAAGGACAAAAAACCTTACCTGCCAAACGAACGGCAGCCAAGCCACGGGAACAACTTAACCTTAGATTCGCAAGGTAAAAAGTCTGTCTTAATCTATTGAACTCTCATTCGGACAGACAATGTGATTGTTTCCTTGGAAATACAGAATAATTCTTAAAGTGTTTTTCGTAATTTTGTGTCTCAGAATTGTTTCAAGATCTCAGCCAAATGCAGGAACAATGGATTAATGAAGGTTTGTGAGAAAAAAAAACCTGACAGATTTAATTTCCTTCTTTGATCGCGAGTTAGAGCCTTCGATTGAATGTGTAGAGTATGATCCGTAAATTATTGATCGCAACTCGTATCTTAACATACAAAAGTTTAATCTATTACGTTCTGCTGAGAAAATGTTACTAATTTCAGCTCGACCAAGTTATCCCGTGTCCTCGAACACCGATGAACAGTTTGTTCCACAAATGGATACTGCAACTTCTTCCGTTACTTCGTCAAGAGAATGTGAGTCTCAACCAGAAAATAAAACATTAAGTTTCAAATATTTGAGCAACATATTTAACATTAGTAAAATGTTAAACTCACAAGTGCAAAAAACCTTTTCGTATCACTTCTTGAATTTTTAGATACTTTGTAGAGTAGACAGTTTCCAAATCTATATACCCATTCTTTCCGTACTGCAGGAGTATTTTGATCAAAAATCTAATTAAGTAGATTTCTTAGTAAACACATGCCAAGAAGTGAAACGTCTTGTGCAGAACATAAATATAATTACTGCTATCAGTAGCATGGATTCGTTGGCTGTGAATTCTCTGATCGCCTGCGGCCAGTTTATTTATCACTTTAAAAGCCTAAAACTTCAAATATAATAAATTTGGAGCCAGCCAAGCGACTATTGGAAAGATCACTCGACATCAAAAGATCCGAATCGATAAATTACAAAACATCAAAGAAACAATTTGAAAGCCCTATTTTGGTCGCAAAATGAACTTTAATCGCGTGGTTTTTTGCAATATTTATGTATTTTGTGTGAATGATTTTCGGTTTATTACAATAATCGATATAGAAGTATTATTTCGTGGAACAAAAGTGCTGAATTTTGCTTGTTTTTAAAATCTGCCCCCATCCCATTTTTCAATTATGTAAATAAAGCGTTCTTTTTTGTTTGAACCATTCAACGCGTTAGTTTTGTTTTGGAATTGAATAGGTATTTTTGTCTGAAGGGGCTATTTTACCTCTGCAGCCAGAAATGCCATCCGGATTAAAGCAGAACCGGTAGAGCCGTCGTGCAGGCAGGATCATTCGCCTCGCAGCTCTCTAACTTTAAACATGGACGCCTCTAATGATGCAAGTTCCTACGTAAAAATGATAAGCGATGCTCACAGCTCAAATAACTCGCCAGTCGTGTACACCTGCACTCAGCAACCAGCGTCATTTCACTGTGTGAAGGGATATAGGCAACTCGCCTTTGATACAATGGCAGCTTACGAGTCCGTACAACCTCAAGCTTACCCCAACATCAAACAAGAGCCTGTCGACTACGCAGCCTGTGATAATCCCTACGACCAAGGTATTTTGCCGCGATTGTTATTTCTTTCTGTGTATTTTTTTCCGCGTTTGAGAGAAATCTCGCTTTCGTAATCTATCGACGATCTTAATTTCAGGTGCCGCAAAAAATGAGTGAAGTTCATTGCGCTTTTGCCAGTCTCGCATATTATTCAACATTTTTCTTTTTCAAGAGTTAATTTGATTTGCAGAAATAAAATGTATACTTTAAGAATGCCAAGAGGATGCAGTTGTATCACTGTATCGCATACAGTCTTTCGCTTCGGAGCTAAAAGCCGATTTTTAATAGAACTTTCAATACTTTTTTAGTGAGTCAGTTTAGCAGGATCTTCATTTACATTGAAGCTTTCCGGACGTTAGAACTTATTTTTTAATAACTGTTTTTGCGAGGTCTTTATCGAGATTAATATAATTCTAAATTCTATTTTCTAAACTCATTAACACGAAAACACGAATTTGCGGTGGCGAAAATATTTTGTCTAATTTTCATTTGTCGTGTAATATGTCTTGCTCTTCCAAATCTACCGTTAGGTGCGATGAAAGAAAATAATTTTTGAATTTAAGAGTTAAGGATAAAAAATTCGACTGTGTATTTCTCTTTTTTTATTATTCTCTTTATTACATCCTATCCCGATTGACTGTCTGATACTTTTTTAGCAGAACACATGAAAAGTTTGTCGGTCTACCATCAAGCTCACCAACAAACGGAGTGTTATGGGCTTCAACCGAACTCGACAGAAGGTACGTTTTTCAATTTAGAACGTCATAGTCGTATTGTTTTTTCATTCTAATTAGACATTTTGATAGCACGACTTCATGAATATGTAAAATTTTGATTTTATGATAGAAATTTTAAAATTAATTTTAATTGTAATGGAGTGAGCTAAGCACAATATCTTAAATTTGGCCGGCAGATGTTTTGGAAAGGTTTTCGAAAAAAGGGGTTTAATATTTTCTTTAGCAAACAGAAAAAGAAAATATGACAGATTCAAGCCAGATGCCACGGGGTATTTTGTCATCCTTTTTTTTATTTTGTTCTTAAAATTATACTCTTTTCTTCAATGTCATAGTTTTCAAAATAAACATCACATGGCTTTCAGATTTAGGATTTCATTGCTGGTGTTATACCACTGGCTGGGTTGGTCGAGAAATTGCTTGTTAATTCATTTCCATCCAGTCTTATACTTTTATTTAATGTCAACAATACATCAATCGCTCACTTTTTCTGTCTAAAATTTTCACTTTTCGAAGAATACACACAAGGACTCCCCACCGTTCATCAAACTCTTTGTCGTATTTCTGTTACAAAAATTCGCTTTCGCTTTCAGATTTCACGCACACCACGGCATTTTGTTTGCAGTTTGTACATTCTAATTAAATTATACAAAGAGCGAGCTTCATTTAGAAGGCATTTTACGCCGCCTCATAGACCAGCAATTTGTAAGCCGTTCTAAACTTTTTAAAATTAGTCAAGTTTTAGAGAGCTATTTGCATCGTATTGTCAGGTGTAATTCAATTTTCTTTGAGTATAGGCATACGGTTATGAAGCTATAAGATCTATATTGTTTGCGGCAGGTGCGAGACCAAAATTGAATGGGGTAAATTTCATCTGATTAGCCTTTTAAACTTTTTTCCCTAGGAAAGACCTATTCAATGGCATAAAAGCAGTCCCACTTTCACTCAAAAATTAGGTTCAAAACTGTTCTATATGAGATTTTAATTTTGACTGCACACAACAAGTCTAGTCCTTTGGGTGCGACCTTTTGGAATCTTTTTTTCGTTTTCTTATTAAAATGCAATCTACAGTATACTAAACACGAGATTAAGCAAAAATACACGTTGCAAATCCGACTCAATTGCAGAAGGATTGAAAAGGGATATTTATGGTAAGAAATAAACTGAAAAAATTTAAGTTTCCTGATGCTGTATTTTTGTCCGCCAACATTTTGTTTTTGAGAAGCTAGTAATTTTATTAGGAGTCGGTCTGGCTGATCTATGACGCACATCGTTTGGAAAAACTGTGGACAAGATGTAAACAACAAAAATCAGATCTTCTAAAGAACAAATAAAACCTTTCAAGAAATGCTTTTAAGAATTTTTTTTTTATCAAAGATCAAAGAAAATCAAGCATCGATTGAACTTTCCTAAATTTACTTGTTTTATAATTCGCAAGCGCACTTTAATTTAAAAGAAAAGTTTCGATTATATGGAGATGATAGCTAACAAATGTAATTAATTTTCGGTGACAGAGTTTTTGTATAAATTGATCTTTCGACTAAATTTATGGCCTTTTTGGCATGCTCCTTCTTCTCTGGTCTTTTTTCAGACAATAAATTTTAATGTAGACTACACAAGTTTTGTAAAGTAGGCGAACTTTCGCTCGAAATCTGCTTCTATTTTCTCACAAACTACTCAAAATCTTCAAACTGCTATTTTAAGTAACTTGTTAGAAAGAAAAGGTATTTTAATTTAACAGGTTCGGATAAGAAATGTTTCATTATTTTTTTTCTCGAGAATACCACTTTGTCACTAGTTTTCAATATCATTAAACGAGAATTCGAAAGTTGAAGATAGTTACAAGAAATAAATATAGTCTTATAACAATGCTAGATTATTTCGTTTGCCTTTTATGTTTGAAAAGTTTGTATATATTCTTGATTTAATAACAACGCTTTGAATGGCTATGAAAAGGCTACCAAATATATCTAACTGTGAAAGAAAAAATACGAACCCGCGCTCTCTGCATTAATTTTTCAATTAGATACTCCAACAAATGCTAGTGCTATTGCAGTAACAGTAAAAATGACAAAATGCCTCGTTTTCCAACATAACTCAGCTCATTTCCTTCCGTTTTGGAACCAAACTGTGTTTCAAACAACATTATACTTTAAAGAGTCGAAATTATTTGTATTCAACATCTTCTTCCTTTGGTGTTCAGATTCTAGTTTTCTCAAAATGGCCCTTCACAGGTAACTGGCAACAAACAAGTTCAATTAGTTTTCCCGGCAGATGTAAAAAATTTCGTGGTTCAAAATGGCGGTATATCTAGAACAAAAATTTAACAACTCCATTTTCATCTCAAAGTTATTCTTTCCTAATTATGTATCCCGCTGTTGTATGGCGTTGGACCCGGCTTATTCCACCATGTTTTTGATGAGTTCTGAACAAGAAAACATGGATATCAAATTTCACCACGGTAAGTTTGTTCTTGCTTCGAGTCGGCTTTATCGGAAAACGACGCCTTGTTCAAAATCTTAAACAGTGAAACTGTATAATATCGGGAAGATACAACTGAAATTTATAGTAAAGAACAGGATATTTACAATGGCAAACGGGAAACGTCTTGTCAACAAGAAAAGGCGGAAACGATAAACGAGTTAAGAGTCTATACTTTAAAACACTCACGAAGGGGAAACGCGTTGATATTTTAACTCGTAGAAAAAAAACTTCTTTCTTGTCAGCATGTGTGTGAAGATTGACTTCCTTTGCCATAATCCGGTAAGATTTCCTTTACTCAAAGGCTACAATGTTACAATACTTGCCGTGGACACGAATTTCAATTCCTTATCTCTCTTCCTTTATTTTCACGGTCGCGATTTCCTTTTCCTCTTCCTTTGCCAGTTCGGAAAAGCTTAGTTTACGTGACATTCCGTTCGAATCATTGTCATTAAGAACTCAAATAGGTCTATTTCTAGGATACAGCCATTTACAGGGGTGTTTTATGTTAAAGAACGGTGCGGAAGGTCTGAAAAGTGCTTCTGCTACGGCTAAGCATGAACATGGCTGAACACGAAGTTGCCGTGTGTGTATCTGTGAATTAATCGATTAGTTTTGATTCTAAAAACATTTCCTCTTTAGACAATTTAAAGAAATAATGTTTCTGCTATTTGTCGTGCATTTTTCACGAAGTTTGTTCATGTTTTTCCCTTTGTAGTTGTTCATTCTTACAGCGGGAGGTCATAGGAAAGTATGCGATGCAACTTATGTTTAGAAAAGATAATTCGTTGTGGAAAACTTAATTCTTAGTAATTACCTAAGTGTGTCGCCAAAAAATTAATACTTAATTCTTTCTCTAACGAAAAAGACCGGACATATACAACTGAGCATTTTGTCAACTGAATCCTGTGGCTTTCTCTACGAGTTGTAATTAAAACGATATTCCCTCAAAATCGTTTGATGATCATAAGGAAAACATGCAGATTTTCTTTGCTTTAACACCATTCAACGCGCAATTACCAAAAAAATAGTCGGGTCTCAGAGCTAAACTAAACTTTTTAAACTACTACATTTGAAAACTGTCATTCTGCCGAATTTTTTGCCTACAATAACGCATCAAAAAACGTGCTCTGAAGCGACTTCACATCAAAACAAAACTTGAACAAAAGGTGTTATTCCATTCAGCTCGTAAATCCCGCTTTACTACAATAAAATCACTCCCAAGGCTCTTTATTTGAAATCTTAATGCTTAAATAATTTGTCTCAATTTTCTTGTTTATAACAGCAAGTTCAGTTTACGACCCCAATCTTCATTCATTCTATGACGAACCGCTCCCTTATGTAGACCGCTACAAAGAATATCAGAAAGAATACAAAGACTATCGCGACTACAAGGACCAGAAAGATTTTCTCAAAGAGTACAGAAATGGCCACGGTAAGACGTCTTTTACACTATTTCTTTAATGCAAGGATTGGGTTTTTGTAGTGGCTTTGTGTTTTGTTAATATTACGTTGTTTATTTTGTTCCCGATATTCATCTTTTTCGTGATTTTTGTCGTTGTTTTCAACGAAGATAAAAAACTACAAGGTTTTGTTTCAGCTGCCTGCTAGAGCATTGCCTCGGGAACGAATGATTTAGGGTTAGTTTTTAAAAGCATTCAATATGAAACTTAAGATTAAGCCGCGGGGTTTGTTCAACACACAATTTTTAGTCTTACACGTTTATGAAACCACCAGAAATCAGTAAACGCATCATAAGTCACTCGGTAGATTTTTAGTTTCTAGATTTTAGCATCTAGACACTGGACAGAATTACAACAAAGATCGTGCAGTGCTGAAACCGGTTTTCTATCAAACGATATTTATATAGCTACTTGAAAGAGCGGAAGAAATAGCTATTGCTAATATTATTACATTATAGAGTTTTACTTGCATCAAGTTAGTGGGATAAACAATTTGCTACAGTTCGAAAAATCATTATTTATTTCACTGAAATTTGTTTTGCGGCTGCTCTTTTCAGTGTTGTGGTTTATCGAATTCTGTAATGGAAAGCGTTAAGGGGCAGATCACAATTTTTATAATTGTTTGAATCGAACCCTTTTCGTAGCAGCTGTTGTGTTTTCACGAGTACAAACGCCACTGCAAGAAAGTCGCCACATTGTCTCAAGCGATTTTAATAACAAGATGTGACGACTCTGGTGTGTTAGAAGTTTCTTGATAAGACCTTCTCTTCTTCTTTGTCCGTGAAAGCTCTACTCATTTATATATGATTCAACTGCTGATATGCGTTCTGTGCTAAAAGCTTTTCTGCGCGCAAGACTATTATAGGAAACGACTTAATTGATTTTTGCAAACAGTAGGCCGCCATATCACTAAATTTAAAGAGATACGAGAAAACCGAGACCGATATTTATCATAGTTGTCACCTAGCACAATTATACCTTATATCACCATAAAACAAAAGTTGCTATTTTCCGAAAGCAATTGCACAAATTTTGAATCTCTCAGTTTGACACGGGGTGGTAATGTTTGAAGTAATCGGGATCATCGTTTTAAAAAATACCGAATATACATCGTTATTTATTTCGTTAGTGAAAGACTATTTTATCATTATATAACTAATCGTTAATTAAACGCAGGAAGTTTTTGTGAAAATCTTCCCATCAAGATTGAGCGAAACTTTGTATCACAGCGAGCGGCGCGAAAGTTCTTTTTTAAAAGAAATTAGCACAGGATTAACTAAGAAGTACTATTTTTTCTAAGACGTTTCCCGGATGTTAGGAGCAGAGATACTCATAGAGAACAAAAACCACAGAAAACAAAAACCACCGAACAACTGCTGTCGCTAAACTGCAAGATCAACAAAATCTAAGTACCCAGTATAACACTTTTTGCTCTTTTGATGCCAAATCCATCTTTTTGGATAATCATTCACTGTTTGCTACTATTTTTAGAAACGAAAATTCGATTCCGTTTTGCGCTACAATTATTGTATAAATAAAATTTTCCTTTGTAAAAGACAATCAATCGGACTCAATATGAAATCTAATTAAGTTTTGCACTAGAAATTTTAACTCAAAAAGGATTTTTTGTTTGAGTGAATCAACGAATAAAAATGTGATATCCTGTTGTAGTTTTGAATCGCTAATTTTTCACACCAGTTGAGGAACTTATTTAAAAAAAATACCAGTCAATATAATGCAGTATTGCTCAAAAACCAGTGCTGAGTATTATTCCATTAATTAAGGGCTGACAAAATAGAAGGGCGTCATCTGGTATTTCCCCCTTTCTCATATCAAATCGATTGGAGGTCTTTTGAATTTGAATATCTCAATTTAGAAACCTATTTCGCATTAAGTGTCCTTTGTTGAGTCGGCTAATGTTGTTTATTCGCAATTAAACACGGTTTATGGTGAAGGGACTAAAGATCTGCTCAACCAGATAAGTTGTAAAAACGAATCTTCAAAAGCGCTACCTAGTTGCTATTCAAACCCTTCGGACAGGTGGATTTTGCAAACCTTGGAAGAAACCTTAATTAAAAACAAAATGCGAACTTTCAAAGAACTACTAGCCTATTAATTCGCACCACGAAACATAAACTTTTCATTCAATAACCGCGTTCAAGATAAACAATATAGTTTTAAAAATATTCATCATGAATAGAAAGACATCTGACATATCGCTGTTAGTTCTCAACTGGGCTAGTTGAAAAAAAACATGGTCCACGACCGAATATTGCAAATAAATTCGCACTTAAACACCTAAATTGTATATTTATATCGAAATTTTCAGATTACTACTAAATGCGCTCATCTTATTTGACTATTCAAGTAAAATAAAAATTATTAGGAAGAATTCTTGCTCGGTTTAAAAAAAACAAATTTCTCTTTTCTCCTCTGAAAGTTGTCTTCATTTTGTTGCTTTTCATGAAACTTGTGCTCGGAAGGAACCATATGGAAATCCATAAAATAGCTTCGAAACAAATAAAAAGAAGCATTTTTGTTTTCAGTAAAACACCGATATTTGAAACTGGTTCTCAAACTCAAATCTTGACTTGCTCACTCGTAAAGAAATGTATAACTGCGAATTTGTTAGGCGAACTGAACGCTTATCGGTAGCAAAGTTATTTTTGCATTTTATTATTGCCTTCTTCATCGATTTGGCTAGGCATAGGCTGTAATTCTTTTTCTTTTTTTCTTTCTTTATTACAAACATGTTTAAAACGGCAATTGAAAGAGCTGAAATGATCGGTGTAAGAGTTGAGTCCGTCGTAACTTCATTTGACTTTTTCCTTTCGAAAATAAAAAGAATGACACAAAAACAGTTAAAAAGAAAAATATCTCTTTTAGTGTTTTTAAATAACCCTCACATCCTGTTTTAATCATTAAACGACAAGTATCTTCTCTCAACATGTAGCCGCACCTACAGCTAGGAAGTTTATCTTGCACGTCGCCACCGCGCTAGTGCAAAAAACACGCTTCCCGTAATTTAAAGACCCAATTGAAATTTCTTTAGTAATATAAATATCTGTTTCCGACGTGTACTTAAACTTTAAATTTTTTGATTGCTAATCATGACATTAAGTTTCATTTTAATAATCGAGCAACCTTAGCCTTTAGCATGAAAGTTAACTTAATCTCGCTGTGTTGAGATTGTCTTTCTTCAGATAAAGGTCATGTATGACTTAGTTGATTTACTAAGATTCTAAAACGCAGTTTATTTGATCTGTTTGTGGCACCTTGAACTAGCCATCTGTACTTGTAAAACAAATTTGTGCTTACATGCAGAAACTGATGGTGTTCTTTCAAAAAAAACTTAAAATTGCTTTTGTTAAATTACTATAGTTATGTAGAGGCAGCAATAAGTTTCAGTTCTTTAAGGAATTTTAAAAACGAACTTGAGGTCTGATTTTCCGTTTAAAA
>JAOBRF010322743.1:0-10951 GCA_027575005.1 Sphenopus marsupialis | reverse complement strand
CCGCCATCCTAGTTACAGTAACTAAGTTGGCAGATAACCAAAGAGGTCTGAAGGACTAAACCGGTATTTTTAAAGCCAAACTCTGGTAATTTAAGTGTGTAGAAAGCTTAAAATTGAGTTGCCTGGCAACAAACATCCTTCAAGAATGAATTTTAGTAAAGCTTTTCTGGCTCAAAGTAAAGATATTGCTAGAAACTATTAGAACTGCCCATTTGCAAAAGCTCTCAGGTATCAATTAATCAACCTTTCTCTTCACTGTTATAAGTTAAAGTGCCTATAACAATTATTTTTCTAGCCACTACTGAAAGTGTTTGGAAATTAAGGTCATTGTAACTAAGATGGCAGATAACTGAAGAGGTCTGAAGGACTAAACTGGTATTTTTAAAGCCAAACTCTGGTAATTTAAGTGTGTACAAAGTTTAAAATTGAGGTGCAGGGCAACAAACATTCATCAAGAATGAGTTCTAATAGTATATGATTGGAAACATTTCTACAATCATAAACAATATTTACATTAACGATTTGCTGCAGGTTGTTGCAAAACTAGATTGTGCAATTGAGCAAAAGTTTCAGCTGGTCACTCAGCAGGCCAAAGAAATAGGTAAGTATATCTAAATGCTTGTATATCATTTGTAGTAAGTCTGAGTTTGTTTGTTACAGGCAATAAACTATAAACTTATATTAGTTTCACATTAAACTTAATCCAGCATCCAGAATCAGAGTTTTCAATTCAGAAATTTGTATATTCCAATTCTTCCTACAACTGTCAAGTTGTTCCCTGAAATTTTGATGATATTTATGATAAAAACAAAGAATGAAACAAATAATTTAATTATTATGAATATTTGAAATTTAGGGGTTATGAATTTCTTTAATTATTTTTATTGCTCAGAGAGAAGTTGAACCATGCTTGGTCCTAAATTTTTATTTTGAAAGGTGTCAGGAGGAGTTATCCTTTTTGTAGAGTTGTTTCTTGTTTAACCCTTTCCGCCCCAAACATGACAAATTTTGTGTTGGTAAACTCTCCCATCTAGGGCCCATACTTTTAATATAACCAGTTAGGAGAATTTGGCTTTTCACCCTTAACTGTTCACCCTGTTTGATCAATTTCCATTTTCTCATTACCAAATGAATTACTTTGTATGTGTTATGTAAGGAGAAGTTAGATGTTTATAAACTGGCCTGGGGTGAAAGGGCTAAAGTAGTACTGTAACTTAGCACTTTGCATCTCATCATTTATATATCTGCATTGCTAACCAATGACCTTGTATTTAACACTTATTCAGCTAATTATGAGCAACTGTCCACTGAAATGCAAGGCAACTGATCAATGGAAATATAAAAGATTTGTATAAGAAAAAAAACTTTTATTACTTGCATCACTGAGTGTGGCAAAACTCACAAGTGACTGAGCAGTGTAACAAACAACGAACTTAACTGTTTTGACTGTTGTCAACTATAAAATGCATTTTAAATGCCATAAAACAAAGAATTAATTCTTTAGGCTCTTTTAAATATCTATGATTTTATAGCAAACTTTTTCATTACTGTGATCTGAAACTGACGTGAAACGTTTCTGTGCCATTATTTGTTTCTACATACTATGTAAAATTAAATTTACTGTCTCACATAAACTACTTCTAAACCAATCAAATCACATGTAGCTCAGCTTAATTGTATGTATACTAACTAAAAAGCATTGTTTTTTGGAATAATTTCATAAATTGCAGGTATATATACAAACTACTTAATAAATATACTGTGTACACGAAACATGTAAAAAAAAATTGTGTGAACATTTTCTTTTGTTTTGTTGTAGGGAAATTACTGTTGAAAGCAGAAGAACTCACTAAAGAAATTTCAGTTACTGAAACATCGGATATCAGTGAAAAGAGTGTTTGCGAAACTATGAGTGAGGATCCAAGAATTGGCATTTCTGAAACTACACTGCGTGAGATGACATACATTGAGATGACTACAAATGCATTTCCTCTTTTAGAATTCTTTAATGAGCCTCTGTCACACTTTTCCAATGCATTAGTAAGAAAATCTGTCAGCCTTGCAGCAGATATAATGGAAGAACAGTTTGAAATCCCAACTAACATAGCTTTAGCATATGAAAGTTCCAGTCCATTTGTCACCTGTGTAAATAGCATTTCTTCCAGTTCCTTATCACAGCCACTGCATATACAACACTTAGTTCCAAATGATGGCGATGGCCTTGTTCAACTACAAATAGGAAATCATTCTCAGGAACCACTTAGAGGTGCAGTGTTCCATCGCCTACATGCCATCGATGCACCAGAGTTATACTCCACTCACTTCGTTAACATCCCAACATCAAATGGCAACAAAGTTTTTAAAAGAAGAAATGGGCATTTATCTCACCTAGCAATACATTATTACCTGCAAGTTTTTTCAAGTGCTACGATTCATGAAGAATTGTGCCATTTTGGCCAGCCACTATATGACAAGTACAATAGAAAAATCTCATCTTTTTGGTTTCAGTGGATACAAGCTCCTAGTTCTAAAGAACTGTCAGTTATAATTGCTATTAGTGAACTGCTCAGTGGGTCAGAGCAATATGTAAAGGAAAGAGTTATGTCAGACTTTGATCCAACAACTTCCAGTCAACAGCAACCCTTTTTGATTAACCTGAATGCTTTGCTTGTGTTATCTGGATTCTGCCATGTCTTTACCAAGTAAGTTTTTTCACTAAAAATTAAAACAATTTAGTAAGGGAGGATTCATTATTCATCAGGATGACCAGTCCAAGCAAAACCTGTCTTAATTGTAACTTTTGGCTGAAAAATGACAGGTTTTGAGAGACATTTATTAGGTTAAAACTAATGTATTTGTAACAGGGTTTTAGAATAATTTTATGATTTTGAATCACAGAGATGATTTTTATACAAAAACAGAAGAAAAATTTTTGGTCAATGACAACTTTTTTTGTAATAAACAGCTATTACTCTAAGATGCATAAAAATACTCCATTAATTAATTAATTGATTCTTAACTTTTAAACAGCAGGAGAACACATTGTTATTAGTTATTTCACTCTCAGCTTTTGCAGACTGTCTTAAAAAAGGTTGATGTGGGTACTGGAAAAGTGCTGAAATTTAAGACAGGTCTTGGAAGGGATTGGGGTGATTTGTACCCAACTTGGTCATACTGACAAATAACGAAACTTAACCCTTTTAGTCCCGGTCAGTTACCAACATCCAACTTCTCCTAACATAAATTATGCTGTACAATATAAGACATAAAATTAGGAACAAGAAAAAGACAGTTGATTAAACAAAGCAAACTACTGAAGATGAAAAGTAGAATTCTCTCAACTTTGTTCAATGGGAAGCATTAGCTCCAGTTGGGAGAATTTACTAATACAACTGCAATTGAAAAGGTTAATTAGGAAACTAATTAGCCCCTGAAGTTGGTAAGGCACCAGTCTGTCATGCAGGAGGACCTTGGATCAATGCCTGGTGCCATTTCCTCACTCAAGGTCTTAAAACAACTAAGGAGTAGGTGCTTCCTTTGCTAGCTAATATCTACAAATGGTTATAGACCTAAGCTAAATAATTGCACCTTTTTGGATAAGGGAGTTATACTAGCTTTAGGCCCTCAGAGTCCGACAACTGTATTGTAAAACCTGATGAATCTGATCTCTCCTGACAACCATGAGGAGTAGCTGTGAAGACTAGGAAAAAAAAGGAAGAAATACCTTAGTTTTTATTAATTACAAGAACAAGAAAACATAAAAATTAATAGTTCAAGAACAAGACGTTCCATATCTTGCAGGTATATGGGCTTTTCCCATGCTTATTGGATCAAGTTAACTATAATCAAAGGAGTGTTAAACTTATTTATAGTTGTGAACTTTAAGAATAAGGTTAGTTATCACATACAAAGTACTAGTCATGTTTGCTTTGCACTCAGAAATAATTTATATAAGGACAAATCTTGAAGAAAAGCCCTTTAAGTATACAAAGTCATATAACAATATTTAATCAAATAATGTAATATATTTTCTTTTTTTAATTACTGTTGTTTTTAATAATTCAAACATTATATTAACGATAAGTTATCTATGATCACCATGCATCATTAAATCACTACATGCAATTATTGTACCTGTAGATACAGTCCAGACAGAAAGCTCCTAAAGCTTGAGGAGATTGCAAAAGCACAGAAGCTGGGCTGTATTTGGTCAGGCATCAGAAAGGACTTTCTACTTGGAGAAAGGCAAAATCAGTTTCATGAACCAGATGAGTCTCTGCGAGAGTTCTCTGGATTCAACCACACAGCTGCAGAAAATTCAGGGTATCCACTAAAATTGATAAGGTCTGGACAACATGAAGCCATAAGGTTTAAACCTTGGAATGAGCGAAGAGCTAAAAGACAACTTGAAAGTGCATCCAGAGCCAGCTTCAGAGAGCACCAAAACAGAATCCTCAGTTTACCATATGGCTTTGTTCTCAGCATGACCTCAGTTAAGTATGTAACAGGATGTTTCCTAAATGAATGCAATGTAGATACAATGTTAAGTCTCATATTATCTTAACCCTTTCAACCCCAAACAGACAAATGTTGTGTTGGTAAATTCTCTCAACTAGGGCCCATACTTTTAATATAACCAGTTAGGAGAATTTGGCTTTTCACCCTTAACTATTAACCCTGTTTGATCAATTTCCATTTTCTCATTACCAAATAACTTATTTGGTATGTGTTATGTAAGGAGAAGTTAGATGTTTATAAACTGGCCTGGGCTGAAAGGGTTAAAGACTCAAAACCATTTTCAAACAATTATCTATTAAACTTGGTTCAAATCAAGGCAATCTAATGTTTCTCTAAAACTTTGTAAAAAAGAAAAACCATAGATTGGAGAAAAATAATTTGTCTTGCCCTAGAAATAGATTATAATATTTTTGTATCACAGTGCTTATCTAAACAGAATCAATTTAACATACAAAGTTTGGTGTCACGTAATCGACAACTTTATACATGCATGTCCTGTAGTCATTCTTTTACTTTTCAAAGGTTGTAGCTAAAGTTTGACAACTCTGCCTGCACTGGAGACTGTCATTAATAGGGAAGATAATGATCAAAAGCTTGTGTTTTTAAATCTTCAAACAGAGAATATAATGTTTTGATATTTCATAATGTATTTTGTAACAGTTTAGTAACTAAACAATGCAAGAAACCTTCCCTCAAAAAAAGAAACCTTCCATCAAAAAAGAACATGTAACAGTGTGTTCATTTTTCTGATAACAGCAACAAAAGAATTAATCGCACATCAATAAAATCAGTTTAAAAATAATTTTGTTTTAAAACTACAAAGACTTCATCTTAATAAATACCAAATAACAGTTATGAACAAGTTAACTTTTTGCTTACTTTGAAATATACATACAGTTCTCCCTGTGGCAGTGTCCAGTACTGCAGTGTCCCATCTGGTGAAGCTTTCCTTCAAATTCGAAAATCAACTGTTGTTGGTTTTGGAGGCTCAAGTACAGGGCGTGGTGTTTTTACATTAAAGCCAATTCCACCTGGCACCTGGATAACAAGCTATGCCCCAACAGCACCATTCCATCCGGCAAAGCCCACCAATTCTTCAGACTTTGTTCTTAGGACTATTAGAAATAATACTGCTCTCCAGGTTGATGGTGCTCTTTGTCCTCTTGGGTTAGGGAAGATCATACAAGATGGAAGCTTCCCATTCATAATTGCTCAAGAGAAATTTGGCTCTTTAGTCAAGGCTCGCTTGAATTGTGAATGGCTTAACAGAGATGGGGAAATTTGGTTTAAGAGCACACGAGCTATTAGTGCTGGTGAGGAGCTTTTTACAAAGTACACCTGGGACAACTCATACTGGACAGTGCAGTTCACATTAGAACAACTTCAAACCATCAAAACTGCCTTGATGTCTGCATCAGGAGGCTCATTACAGGATGCTGAGAGAGTGATTTGTAGAATCCAGCTCTAAATTAGATAGAAGGTGAGTAAATATGGATTTTTGACTGTACATAACTTTCTTGATGTATACCTACAATCTTGGACAAAATAGTTGAAATACTAATTAAAAATTAATGCCCTCCCACCCTCTCACCCCATGTAATGTCGTTTTCTTTCCGAAGCTGTTTTGACCAACATTGTAAAGAGGTTAAGGGGGAAGAGGAGGTGACATTCATACCAACTGTTTCAACTAATTTTGTCCGAAATTGTAGTTGTGTCTGAGAGTTATAGCAGCATGGAATGGAAGCAACTTCACATATCATTAAAAAATGATGACGCCCTAGGCTTATACATTCGTGAGGGAATTAAGGTGGGCATGTAAATCGGGGAGGGGCTTATACAGTATGTGGGTGCACTAACCCATGCACACACTCTATTCAGTGATAGAAATAATTAAGCTAACATACTGGTCATGATGACATTTTAGAGGTACATTTACTGTGTGCAATCTGTTTGATTGAGAGCCTAGCGTCTCTATAAACTCTAAACCTTACAATTATAAATCAAAGCAGACATGCAAGAATTAAATTGTGTCTCTTGTACTCGTCTTCATCATAGTAAATATAGCCGACTGGTTATGAAAGCCGGCAAACTTCAAAAGCGAAATACAAAGAATGTGAAAAGAGGCTTTGTTGTAGGTTGAACGGACCGTGAGAGTGCACATTCTTTGTTTCAGGTGTTAGTGAGAATGTTTTGACTGGCTACTTAATTGTTGATTTGCATCTCGAAACATTTTGTATTTTGTGTACCTTCAACACTAGTAAACAAAAGGAAACGACGAACAAAGACCTACAACAATGGTTTCATAACCAGTCGGCTATATCAACTATGTCTTCATGAACAAATTTCAAACGCATACATGAATTATTATAAGCAAGCCAAAAACACAAATGAAGCTTGTATAGTTACAGGCCACGTTGCCTGTAGTGCAAAAGGGAGACCTCCTTGTCATTAAAATTTAAATGGGCTTGAAATATAAATTTTAAAGGCCGCAAATCATTGAACTCTGACTGATTAACCCCCAAATTACATTCAAAACCGCATCGCATGCTATTTCAGAAGTTGAGTAAAACAAGGATAAAAATAATCAATTGTTTATAGTATTACACTAAAATTACCGGTACAAAAGCAAAACGAAAGGCTAGTTATATGAATTCTGGCTTACCAAACGAGCAATATTTGAATCCAATATATGCAGTACAAATGAAGACAGAATTTAACACAAGACAAGTGTCAATATATTCTCTTCCCAGTCACTTTTGCATTACCAAAGTGTGCTTTTGGGGTGTAGGGAACGTCATATTTTTGTTTTAGGGGGAGGGGAAAGACGCAAGCCCGCAATGCATTACCGGCAACATTATCGGAAACTCCGAGAATGTGGCCGGTAATGCAACGCGAGCGTACGCTCCCCTACCACCCTATAGTGACAAAAAAATGATGTACCCTACACCACACGGTAACATTTTATTGCTTGGATTATAGGAAGCTTTGCTGTCCAGACTTTTTGATCTTAAGTGCTATTGCAAGGCAAGTAATATTTATAATTACTAGTTAATTTAAGTGTAAACTGATATAAAATGGACTTTGAACATTAAAAGCGTAATTAATACGCCTACAATTACAATTAATCTGGGACATCTTATATTTTGAGGTTTTACAATCGACACAAACAATAACATATATTGGTTACATGATATAGTGCCTTGAGGGAACTCACACATGAACACGCACAGACTTTATTTCAATTGCTTGAATTGTTCTCTGCATGCAGTTAATAATACTTTGGCGTTCGTCAAGCACAGGCCTATGTATTCATTGTAAAATTTTTAAATTGTTTTCCAAAATCAACATTAGATTGCAAATAGCTGTGGAAATTAAGCTTCATCTGCAATTTCAGTGTGTAAGATAGGAGTTTTACAGGATTTTTCTCGACTATAATTTAGAATTTTTCATTTTTTTACTTGTCTTAAATAGGCACAATGACCTCCCCTATTTTCCTACCTACCCAGGATTTCTGGTTCTTATCAGATCCACCATCTGACAAAACTGCACAAACTCTACAACATAAAGATGCAAATTCACATACTGAGTAATCATATGATATTGGTTTGTTTCCTAGGAGTCAGACCGGATTAAAAAAGTGGCATGTGAAAGTGTACACCCAAACACATATTAAGAATTAATTCTTTTAAAGTTTAATTGTCTCTAGAAAAATTGTGTCCTTGAATCGGTATTCCATGAATAAATGGAAGTGGAGAAAAAACTTAATCTCTTTGGGGGCTCTATAAGTCAAACTTGTGGAAGTGTCTAGCCAACAGTCTGGTTTTCAACAATCTGTATTTGAAGGCACTCCATGAGGATATTTTAAAACATTGCCTTGAGAATCATTTGTGAATATTAATATTTTTAAAAAATATTGTTGTTTTTAAAAAACTATCACAATAATATTTATTGTGTTCTTAACATTCAAACTGAAATTATGTTTGCTTCATTGTTTCTCAAACCAGAGGAAATCATCCATATGATGTGTGTGAAGTGATATCCACAAAGGTGCAGTACGACAAAACAGCCAGTTGTAAGCGGCCCCTTCTTGTCAGAAGTTCTTAACCCTTCCCCTGTATCACGCTCTTAACCCTTCCCCTGTATCACGCTCTTAACCCTTCCCCTGTATCATGCTCTTAACCCTTCCCCTGTATCACGCTCTCAAATCCTGACAAGAAATACCTGCTTACAAACTAAAGTACAGTATAGCTAAGTATGACATAATTAACTCAGCTTTCCACTGTACGCTTTTAGTATCTTTTAGTTTTAAGTTGTTTGGAAGATAATATGTAGAATTACATTATACTGAAGGCTAATATGGTATAAGAGATAATCATGTTTTATTATTGACATCGCTGTGCCTGGAGATTCTGGAGTTGGTGGGAAGGAAAGAAAGAAAATAGAAAAATATCAAGACCTGAGGAGAGAAGTAGTGAGGTTGTGAAATATTAACACAACAATTGTTCCAATTATGGTTGGAGCATAAGGTGTAGTGATGAAGAATCTGACAAAACATCTTAAGACTATCGGAGTGACCAGCAAAATAGAGCTCCTTCAAAAGGCAGCTCTCCTTGGTACAGCGTGCCTCCTAAGCTATGAGACATAGCCTGCCCTGAGTACTACATTTTCAGTGCGTCCCAGTATCCATCTTAGCTGTGTAAATGTAGAAACAATAATAATAATAATAATAATAATAATAATAATAATGTCTGTAATAATAATAATAGACCTGACACCATGGGACATGGCTTGCCCTGATCATGAATTACATTTAACAACTGGCATCAATCAAAGCTGAGATATTTAACCATGATTATTCTAACAATAAATTGTTTTATTAGCATTGTGCAGGGTGGCTTTTTTTAAGGTAAACTAACCAACCACAGCAATAAAAACATGTTGAAATGTTAAAAGTTCTTTAAAAACTCAAATTTTTTGCAACCTTCCTTAATTTGCCTTTGCCAGAAGAGTAAATGATAAAATTTATTCAAAACTTCACTTAGTGCTTAATGGCTTGCAAGGAACTGCAGTATTTGCAAGTTTCCCAGTACCTAAATTTAGTTTGTTTCTTTGTAGATTGACCAAGGAAACCCTCCATACCTAGAGTGGATTAGTAAAATTGTTCCAGAAAAGTAGAATGATTTTAAAATCAAAGACTGACCCACAAAAAGCTGCAATAAGGATTTTGAAGGGCAAGTTTGGTTCGATGGATGGTACAGACAGTCTATGTGACACTGAACTATGGGTCAACCTTATGGTTAACTGCAAGTCACTTATATTGTAACCGTAATTAATTTTATAATTACTACTGCATTTAGTTGATCATACATTTTTCCCAATAATTTCTACAGAATCTGAATCGAGCTTTAATTTCAAACAACCAGTCAGTTGAAATGAACTATATGTATTGTCATGTTTTATTTCACCTATTTTTGTATTTTGCTATAATTATTTAACTGACTGTGTTTTTACTATTACTTGATTTTATTCATTAAATATCAGTGGAACCTGGTTAAATACTAAACAACACTATTAAAAACAATGATCCATATATGAACAAGTTTATGAGTATTTTTATTGTATATTCGAAATCTGAGTAACAACAGATGATTTTTGAAGAAGTAGTATTCATTTTATGGTTCTTTGATTGTTGGCTGTGAATTTATTCTTTATTCAAACAAATTATCACAGCTGAGATCCATGTACTAAACACTTAACTCGCTCAACCACATTATCTTATTGTGAATTCCCCCGCGAAGCACAACTGACAGCAATAACTGACAAAACAGTAAACCACAACAATTTTTAGCAGCAAGGAGAAAAGCCATTAACCAAAAAAATCACATTTACCACCAAGATACATTTTCTTACTGGCATTTTTTGCTTGTACAGTAGTTTCGGCCAAGAAACCACCACACAGAGTAAATATCTGATGTAAGTATATTTAACCCGGTCAGGAAAGTTAGCAATAATTTTGCATGTAAACACAAACTAACTTCAAGTTCTAAGTTAAACATTCCCACTGAATTTTTTTGCTGCTAAACCGGTAGAAAATTGTGTTCTGTTGTTTAATAAGAGTACAATTTTGGTTATTTACCTTTAGTTAATATCATACTTAATAGCTGTAGAGTAGTGCATTGTTTTTTAAAACTGAACAAATTTATTTCAAATTGCTTTAAAAGATACTTTGACTGAAAAAGCAGAAGATTTTAATATTTTATACAATTTGAGTTTTGTGTAGATTTCTGAAGAAAATCTTTGTTAAATTGAAATAAATGCTCTGTAAAACATATTTAAAAATATATTTATAATAATTACAATGTTTATGTTCTGATTTGGAATCTTCCAGCTTTTGTAATGTACTTCACTCCTTTGAAGGGCTTGTATTTCTAAA
>JAOBRF010320521.1:0-10985 GCA_027575005.1 Sphenopus marsupialis | reverse complement strand
TTATTTAAACTGGGCATTCAAGTTGATTACATATCTGTTGGCATTTAGGTGAACACCACCCTTGACTGAGATGGCTAGAATGAAGAAAGACTGCCACTCACTTTGAGAAGGAATCATTAAAACATTTTCGTTTTGTTAAGATATTTCTTAATTTAATCAATCTGTCTACGGCATACTGTAGTTTCGATGTATTAAATACTCCATTGACTCGTTGAACTGGACATTTTTCGAAGACTCTTGTACATTCAAGAGACGGTTTCTGTAAAAATCGACGTGGCCAAACTTGAAAAATCGAATTCGCTGATATTTGCTTCAGATTTATCTTTTATACGTTATAAATGGAACTACGTTGTTTTCGAAAATGATTTTTTGACGTCATGTGACGCTCGTTAAAAAGTGAATATTATGGAATTTTTTGCGGCTTGTGTGACTTGTGTGTTTCTTTAAGTATTTAGTTTCTTCGTACTGGGTTTTCAGGATCGATAGGATTTGAAATTGCAAACTAGAGTTCCTCTTCCAGTAGCATTTCAAGTGTTAGTAATATATCAGTGTTCACAACACCAGCTCTATAATTAAGTCACAAAAGTCAGAAGAACTTTCAAGATAATGGCCGTCCAAGCCAGCTATTCATTTCTGCTTTCAAGGATTATTTCTCGGTTGTGATGCAAGATGTGACAAAGAAACGTGTACAAGTTAAGTGTACTGTGAACATTAATACAAGAATACGTCGTAAAAAAGTAGAGTTCTCCTTTAACATGTAAATAGCGGCTGAGCACGATTTCGGTAAAGTGATCGAAACAATTCATGGGTTAAACTCAAAACTTCGATAAAAATTACCAGAACAGTTTATTCATTGACCAAACCGAGCGCGCAAAAGGTATCAACTGAATTATATGTCAGTTCCTTATATAAAAAGTATTTTGTACATGTTCTTTAACCCTACCTTTTGAAGATCAATCTTGGGTGTTTCCTTTCGTGTGTGGTGATTTTCTTCGACCCAAACTTCTGTTAGGCAGGTAACAACGTTCCTAAACTTCTCTAGAGCTTCAGATGGTGAAATTTCTTCAAATTGTTCCCCAATAACAAACCCTTCCCATGCTGGAAGTAACGCAAGTAGTGCATTCTCGCGTTCCTTAGTAGGCTGGTCAGATGGAAAACGAGACTTGACAGAATCCCACATGCCAGGTAGAAAATGGAGAACACCATCAGACTGAATCCATGTAGCTGAAAGTAATATTAATTAATTAAAAACGTAGTAAAGTAGTCTAACCAGACATTTTTAATGGCCAGTTGGCATTTTTAACCTTCGATTATTTCTTGTGGCCATAACCACCAAGTGAAGCAATTTAAAAATGCATGTATATTTTTATAAAGAAATGGTTAAATAAAAAGTTGTTTTTGTTTTGTTTAGGATACACACCAAGAAAGTAGTAACAAAGTTCGAGGTCAAGAAGCTAGTCGACGAACCTTCGGAGCAAGTTCGACGTTCTTGGCAAACTGATTAAAAAGCTGACATCGAAGAGCACTGGGCAGGAATCAGACAAACCTGGCAGGAAATGTGCGAAAAAAGCCTATGAAGGAAGAAAACGGAGGAAGGCATGGATCATAGAAGGCACATGGAAGAAGATTGAAGAAAGAAAGTCAACAAAGGAGAAGGCGCCAAGACCAGAGCAAGTTAGTTTCGGTATGGGCAACAGTAATTTTGATCAATTCTAGTGGTACGCATTAGATGCAAATTGGCAAAAATTCGACAACCGGAGAGTAAAAATAAAACTAGTTAATGTATCGACTACTGCAAGTACAATTAAGAGATTTTCGGTAGGTCCCGACAATCTGAAGAAGTAAAATAGGATGCATAGAGACGTGCATCTTCTGAAGTACATCCTAAAGTCGCCGTTCATGTGCACCGTTTCATATGACAGACTAACAACAATGAATCTACTACCGTGACGTATTGGCACAAATATATTGATATGAATTCCATTTTCAAAATCACTCATGGCTTAGTTAACCTGTCGTCTATTTCAGTGCAACCTGTTCCTTGCTGTTCAAGACCAACCAAATACTCAACGTCATCAAATACAATGTCTCTAAATGTAAAACAGCCACTTATCAAAAACCAACAGGATATAGAACTCTCTTTTTGATTAACTGAACCTGAACATGGGCAGCTTTAGTTCCTTTAGACATATTATGCTTTAAAATTACTTTTGTGCTCTAAATATTTATGACTAAAACACTCCTTGTACTTTTAAAACTATCTGTCCGAAATGTAATTTTGGCTTTAGCCTATTAATCGCCCTGTTTTATGTTGCTAACTCCTGTTTGTTTAGATATTACCCTTAAATTTATCTATCTGCCTTATGTGGTTTAGTAGTTCCCGTTACGGGCCCGCAATAATTTGCTAACGCTGTTGTGGTCGCCCCGCGCTACACCTTCTTACGTCATACGGCGTTTTCAAGTGGTATTTTGACCGGAAGCATTATCGCCACTCGACGATGGAAGAGGTTTGTTAAGATTGAGTATCCGCGTTTTACTGACCTCGGATTAGTTTGTGCAACCTTGCATTAATTTTCTTCTTTTTTGTATTTTGAGGCTGGGGCAATTTGGAAATTAGTTATAGATTATCAAAGTATATTTCGACAAGATTTGAAATAGAAATTTATGTAAAATCCATCTATTCTTACCATTAGCTTTTAAGTATTTTTCTGGTATCTTCAAAAGTCGATTGACATAACTTCCAAATCCAATGTAGTATCTTGATGGAAACTCAGAAAGATACTCGTTGATAGTTTCCCCATTGTTCACAAGAACATATTTGTATGTAACGCCGTTCTTAGCTCTGTCAACTTTAAGTGTTATCCTGCCTTCATACAACAACATATCTTTGTGTAATCTTTTGCCCCTACACATTAAAGAGCCATAAGTTATCATAAGATGCATATTAGGCGTAACATATCAAAAATATAAAATTAAATGGCATTTTATGTTACACATTTAGAGCAGATATCCACGTGATTAAAATAAGTGAATAGGTGAAAAAGTCTTATCAGTGAAGGGAGTGTTCATTATTCATGGATTGGAGTGTTTTATACAACACCCCTCTCAATTTCTGGATGAATGATGAATGATGATTTATAGGGATAAAACAGCAATCAACTTAATGGCCCCTCCAGTGTGATGAGAAAAACTTTGTTAACCCCCCCTTCCCTCCCTACGACGCCACCATTACCACTTGTTACACACACAACTAAAGAGACAACTAGCTATGCTTATTGTACCTCAACGAATAGCGTGATTGTTTTAAAAAACCTGTCTATACGGCCTACAGGGATTTTTTTGTTATTGGTAACTTTATATTGATTAAACAAGTATTCCCAAAAAGTTTTTTCGGTTCCGCAATTCCTTAACTACAAAATCGAGCTTGTAAGTTCCCGCGCCGGCCACGCCCAACAAAGATGACCGGGAGTTGTTAAGTCTGGGTCCAGATTACACCGTGACGTCAGGAACCGTCGACCCTTCGAAATGAATTTGTACGGAAATATGATCAAACAGTGAAATGAAGTCGACAATTCCTGACGACGTCACGAACTGTTCAAGCAGTAACTTACGATATGTATTATGTTAAGACTTAAGGTAACGTTGGAACTAAGGCAAAATAACCTAACGAAGATGTGCAGGAGACGGGTTTTTTTTATAAAAATAAATTGTTGAAGACTTTTAAATAAACTTTTTTATCGTGACTTACAAAACAAGATGCCATAATAATTATTGCGTTACGTTAGATGGACAATAAGCTTTGCTCAGCTATTTTCATCTCAAGGAAAAAGCGTTTGCTCAGCAAAATTTATATCTATAACGACGTGTAAAAATGTCAGATGAGGTAATGCGACAGTGGATAAGATTATAACTAGAAGACGAACAACAAAAAAATAAAACGATACATCAAACTAGGTTACCAATTTTGAAAACATTGTCAATCGTTTGAATATTGAGAGCGAAATAATAAAATATTAAATTTCATAACGTGCTCTAATAGCGAGTGACAAAACTCTCAATTTTAAAGTTTGTTTACATGACGGAATTATCGTGTCGACGCTTAAAGAAATTGATAGTTTTGACAATAAATTCAGAGTTCAAAACTTCCAAAATAAAGAATGAAAATATACGGTTATCAATAATTTGGTTTCAAATAAATATGCAGGAGGAACATTGTTACCGTTACGATATGAATTAAAAAATTAAGAAACTGAAAGATATTTTAATCGGTTAAAAATAAAATAAATTGAAGAATAGTTTACATTTTAAAAATGTACTATAAAGAGATGAATACGAAAACCAAAATTGTAAAATTGAAAATCGAATTTTAATAAATTAACGAAAATAGATGTGGTTAGCTTTCGGTAAACAGTGGATAAAAGGTAATAACTAAAAATAAGAAAATTGTGATTACTAAGCGAATATATTCAGCTTTTGTCTTTGTAACGTAACGCAATATAGCATCCAGTTTTGTAGGTCATGAAAAAAAAATTTATTCATAAGTCTTCAACAATTTATTTTTATAACAAAAACCGTCTCCTGCACATCTTCGTATAGGTTATTTCGCTTTGGTTCCAACGTTTCGTTAACATAATACATTTTTCTCGTGAATATTTGCGGAAACAATATCTATTCAAAATTTACTTGCAAACAGTGTTAAACATTTCTTCTATTGTTCTGCCAAATATCAAACTATAATTTCAAATAATTGCAGGAAAATTTACCAAACAAAATCACTTCCGGTTGGACGAATTATTTATGTATATATTAGTATACCAGCTGCCAGATTTTTAAAAATCACTTCAGCTTCCTGTACGCTACATCGTGTTTGGAAGAACAAGTCAGCCGATGACTTACCTGCAGTCTTAAAATTTAAAAATGTTGCAGCCAAACCCTAGTCTATTTGCATGATATCATACGATATGCATCTTTGAAAAGAACAACTCTTTCCTCATCAAGGGCGATTTAGTATTCAAAATAAAAACACGTAAAGAAATATCGTAAATAAAAACACGTAAAGCAACATCGTAAATAAAAACACGTAAAGAAATATCGTAAATAAAAACACGTAAAGCAACATCGTAAATAAAAACACGTAAAGCAACATCGTAAATAAAAACACGTAAAGCAATATCGTGGATCGCGCAAAAGTTAACGTTTGGCCGCTCAGCACTTATCAGTAGTAAACAGATAATATGACTGTGAACAACTGGGTTGATTAAGTTCCTGTTGAAATAATTTAATAAATTTCTCCTTAACGATGGCCTTAGCAAAATTTCTTGGACTCAGACATAGATTACAAAACCTGATTTTCCTCGAGCTCTCGCCAGATAAAAGCATCTCATTTGGCACATCCTCTTTTGACGGTTGCAGTAGTCGGCACAAATGTTGATATTATTTTTGTATCTACCAGATGTAATTACTGTTTCACATTATACATTTTCCCTCTTTGCTGGTTGAATATATTTGTCTATTTGCTGTAAAGTAGACAATGATGTTGACATAACATTTTGCATATTTAGCCTATGCAGTTATAACTGGACTAATGTGTGCCATTATCATATATTAAATTAACGAATGGTTGATCGTTTAATTTTGAACTATTTTGTACATTTCAAACGGCTTTTGGCAAAAGTATTTTGTGATATGGGTTTATATCATTTTAATTACAGATTACCAGTTACACTTTTTGTTTTGAAATGGGTGAGTAATCTACTTTTTTTAGTATACAGAACAAAAAGAAATCAAAACAACAAATTAAAATTGCAAGACGTACCTGACGGGATACAAATCAACACAATTCAATTCCCAGTTTCCTAAATCATTTCCCTCTGCACGTATAAAAATATGGTTTTCATCATCCTTTTTAGCGAAAGCGGGAGAGAGAAATGCTTGGAACACAACTGTCACTCCATCACAAGGTTCAACTTGCTTCAGCGAAGGCTGTTGATTTTCGTCCGCGCTGAAAAGTTAATATAAGATCCGTAAGAAAAAGAATGACAATTTCGTAAAATAACGTGGACCAAACTCAGGTGTAACCTGCGTTTCCCGGCGTTTTTGTTAGTGAAGGGACAAGAACAAGTCCGCTAAGGGCATAATTATACCAATTCAGTTGATATGAGACTTATATTGAGATAAACACATTACAGTGGTATTTGGCCGCAATTTCATATCACACGAAAAAATTGGACCCAGGAATCCTCACGCACGAACCAATTCAACTAATCATGAAACTGCTACGTTGCCAGCGTGGTGGTCCCTGATGGTGTAGTGGTTAGCACTCCTGACTAGAAGGAGACGTGAGTTCGATTCCCGCTCGGGGCATATACCATTTTTCGGACGAATGTATTTATTCTAAACTTAGGTTTAGAATATATATCTTTTTTTTTTCTTTTTGTTAAAAAAGTGTTGTTGCGTCGTGTTTGTCGCAAAGATACCATACATCAGAGATACTTTGTTGTGTTAACTATCCTTCTCAGTCAGTCAGTGTGAACTGTTACCTCATTTCATGAATAATAAAGAACTCATTAAATTGGCGCCATACTTTGCTGCTTATCTATAATTACACTTGTTTGATGAAGTTACTCACAACAGTAATCCGTCGCAGGTTAGAACATCCGTTACCAACGTGTTAGCTTGTTACAATTCAAATCAAATCAAGCCAAATCAAATAACTAATTTAATTCTTGCAACCGGACAATGACATAGTTGATACTAGCGATGTGTGCCACTGTTTACCTAGAGTACAAATAGGATGATTGTGAAAAATCCAGCAAAAGACTGAAATTACTACAGAATCATATTCTAAAACATTCTGGGTTTACCGAAGAAAAATGTTTAGAAATAACGACTGAAATTACTACAGAATCATATTCTAGAAAATTCTGGGTTTCCGAAGAAAATGTTTAGAAATAACGATGCAAGAAAACCTGCTGAGCACTACAGAAAAACAAATAAGGTTTTACATCCTTGGTTAAACAATGGTGTCTGAAGTTCTATTGTAGATCGCACAAAGCATGGAGGTATGTGCGGCAAACTTTCAAGCGTTCAAAACTTATCTGATTGTAAAATTTTGAACTCTCTTAAATGTACGCAAGTACTGTTATTGCTACACTCTTTTTAATATAACCGATGCTGCATTATTTTGGTTCTTTTAGCCTCAAATGTTCTTTAATTTTTCATAGTATAATCATACGTATATGATGTACATACTTTTTTTATACAAAAACAACTTTATCAGAACAACATATCATACTGACGTCTGATGTTGTTTCTGGTAGTCTGTTAATCCTTTGTAAGTGATTTTTTCCGGAATTTTGAATGACCTTTCCCGAAGTTGGAAAACGTTGTATCATGGCAACAGGCGGCCAATCAGAATGATGTTTTTCAACTTCGGGCAAGGTAACAAAGCTCAGATGTCGCATATGGTGAACCTTGGTTCTGGAGAATCAAACACTCTAACGAAAAGAAAAAAAAAATGGAGCGAATTTTTTTATTCATGGATTTTAGTAAAATATGATAGGATAATCATTGTCCTTAGGTGCTGTGTTCGTTTTGGATTCATTGGAGTGGATTACAGGGGATAAATTGTCAATCGAGCTGGGGTTGGTGGCCAGCGAAGTCTCCAACCTTTCTCTTTTCTATAACGGGTGAAGGAATGGGCAGCAATATTGCTTAACATTCCGAAAAACTAACAGAAACAACATCAGACCAAGGTTAGTCAAATTCTATTAAAAATCAAATTTGCGATATTACTTCGCTATTGATTCCATACAAATACTGTATTTGTGAGTCCACACTGATTTTATGCCTGGGCTGCCTGTGATTAAAAAGAAAATTCAATACGGATATGTAGTTCCTATGCTTATCCGTATTTTATTATGCTTAATACATCCATCAGTTAAAACTTACTTGCGGTGCTTCCCTTGATGATTCTTTGTAACATCTTTTATTTCATTTTTCTCTTTGTTTCCTTCGGTAAGATTATTTTGTTTCTTTGATAGGTCTTCTTCCTGCCATAAAAATTGCTAACATGTTTCTTTGTTCTTATTTAAGCCCAGTTTCCTATGATCGCTCACGATCGCCGGATCGCTGAAAATGCTACCAGCGATCGTCAGCGATTATATGGCAACACTTTCCAGCGATCGGGCGATCGTCCACAATCGTGAGCGATCCTACGCATCAATGATTCCAGCGATCCGATGGAAACTAGGCTTTAAGAATGGTTTTAAGCAAAAAGTTCGCTTTCCCCAAATACGACTGGATTTTTATAGTGACAATAAATCAACCTAAATATGTTTTAAAAACAAATGGAAAAAGGCAAGTTTTTCAAATTTTAGCCATTTTGGTGACTTTGTGTGTTACTTCAAAAATAAAAACTTAACAACTAGTACTGTTATTTTAATTACTATTACAACTCCAAGCCCTTAGAATAGCCAATATTTTTTCTTATGTTGTTATTATCTATGGTTTGTTTGTTTTAACGAGCAATGACTCAAAGAAACTGAATCCATCATGCAATGGTTATCCGAAACGCGTTACATAAGCATTGATTCATCGTTTTAAACTAGCAGAAGAGAAACGAGAAACATTGAAACGTGACCAAGAAATACATGAAATCTAAATATAAAAAGGATGCAAAGGTTACTTCGTTACGAATTCCATAAATTACGCTGCATGGCCGAGTCGGTGAAGCGATCTGCAATAGACTGGTCAGAAAACTTAAGAGATACCTTAACACGAATGTCTATTTTAAGATCTCCTACAAAGCAAAAAAAAACATCATCACTTGTTTCTACTACATCCGTTCTAAGCAAACAAAGCCCCCATGTTATCTAGACCTGGATGTGGTAGCAACTACGTCTTGACTAGCATGGAATAGGGCAAGCTCTGCTGTCCACGAACATCTGAATAGTTGTGAAGCGTTTAAATTTCAACTTGCGCTTTTAAATTAACATGATGTCCTCGAAAACAAAGCAAGTGTGAAAAGCTTAACCATCATATACAGCAAACAGCGCAACCCCTTAATTTTTGCAATGAACATTGACTTTGTTAAACTTTGTTTCTTGGAGTCGTTGCTCTTTGAAATAAACACACCAAAGCTAAATATCGGCGAAAGAGACACCAAACTTATTTAAGAATAAAATTAAAATTAACAATTTTTGTTAAAAAAATCTACGTCACCATCTGTGATTTTCAGTAGGGACCTCCTTAAATAAATTACATTATTACCTTGAAAGGAAATTAAAACAACATGATCTTTAAAAGCCAAAAATTTAAAGATAAAGGAAAATATTATATATTTAAAGAGACAAAATATAAGTGTTAATACTAACGACAAAAATATAAAAACAATTTTTCGCTCCCTTTGTTCACCATAAATTATACCAAACCAAACCATTTTCAATAATTTGAAGCCGAGTATTCAAAAAATTCAGCTGGGAAGACTTACTTCAAACATGTTTAAAAGGCACGAAAATTTTGAAGTGTGTTGGTGCGTACGTCATAAATCCCGCCAAATCGTTCAAGCAAAGATTCTTATTGTTTGGGCAAAACGGTTTTCGTAATTTTCCATTTTAAAAAAAACGAAAATTTAATGTTAAATGCATTTGAGTTCAAAACTTCCAAACTTCCAAAATTTAATGTTAAATTTTCAATGTTTGTTTAATTAAGAGCGACTAACTGAGAATATCAAAAAGCGGTGGACAAACGTGAAATTTCGAAATTATTTTGAATTTGTCCTGGAGAAAACCTTTGGTGAACTATTTTCAGGAATCACAATGAAACTTTCAGCAAACCTTTGTTTTTCGAGAAATTTGAGAAAACGTAAATCAGCACTCGCGAGCCCTCCAGGCCCGGTTGTTTCAATGGAAAAATTGGAAAGTTTGATGCTCGCGTTCAGCAACTGCTTTGTCGTACGGAACTGATTTTTCCACAGCGCAAAACAGGAACTTTTACACTTAGAATATTCAAAGCGTTTTGTATTTAAAACCATCCAGGTGTGAGTAGTATAGTATGCACCGAATTAGCCTCCATTTTTGCAGTGCTATTGCGGTGCTTGCCTAAATTATCTTAAGATGACATCATTATTTTTGAATACATTATTTCTTTTGTATTCTAACTCATGAATAAAAACGGAAGTTCTTGAGTGGCTTGCCCAAACTTGTTCAATTATTCTTTTGTGTTGAGGGATTGCACCATCACATGTAATATTTAAATTTTTATCTTGGATAAGACGCAAAGATAAAACTAAGCAGATCTGTCATTTCAGAGTTTTGCACATTACTTTCAATATCAAAAATTTAATTGGCTTTTAGCTTAGCTTAGAGTACTTATCTCATACGAGTGTATATTGCTTGGCAAAGCGAGCCGGGCAAAGCGGCAGCAACATAGAGGCAATGCAGGGAGAAAAAATCTCGACCATGATGTAACGTAATGTAACAATAGATTTTGTGTAAGCCAATCACAGCGTGCAATATATTTTTTGTCTGTGATCATAGCTAGGATATATAGTCTAACATAGTCTAACATAGCTAGGCTATATAGTCTAACCAGATAAAAACGACCCATTAAAGTGCGCTTACGACAATTACATTGAATCTCGCTTTTACTCAGTCAAAAAACCCGGCAAAATCTTTGATGACGCTGCAAAACAAAAAGGGTTCTCGATATTCCACTGTAATATTCGTAGTTTGGAGAAAATTAAGTCCTTGCTACATGATATTTTAAGCACAGTTAAGACAACGCCAGATATTATTGCCATGTCAGAGACTAAAATTAATGAAAATACGAGTGCTAATTTGAATATTCCTGGTTACACTTTAGTGAACATTAACTCAAAAACACAGGCGGGAGGTGTTGGTATGTATTTATCTAATGACTTGAAATTTTCAAGAAGGAATGACTTAGATATCTCGGGTGATGGAATAGAGTCATGCTGGATAGAG
>JAOBRF010319410.1:0-11014 GCA_027575005.1 Sphenopus marsupialis | reverse complement strand
TTTTTCTCAATATATTGTATAGCACATAATTCAGTATTTGACTATAAGGCATGTTTATTTAATAAAACAATCTATCTATCTATCTATTATTATTATTATTATTATTATTATTATTATTATTATTATTATTCATTCTTTACCTACTATTTCAAACTAAAGTTTTTGTCATTTTTAGCTTGGGTAACATTCTGCTTTGTCATTACTTAATAGTACCAAAACATATGAGGATGGAAAACACAAGCAATTGGTTCATTTCTGTTAACGACAGAACTAGTTGCAAAGATATGAAAGAAAAATATTTCAAAAGTAAGTTTCTTTAAATCATTGTTTTGTTTTGCATATCACAATAATGTGAAATGTTTGAGTGGTACCTGAAGAAATTGCAAATGTGTGATGATAGAGATATAGAGTTTCATCCCATGTCAACCCCTTGGACAAAGGAATTTTGACGATTTCTCTTATTTAGGGCACCAATATGGCTGCTCCATCCTTGTCTAGTGTCTCTAGGGAGTGTGTGAAAATGCTCTATTCTTTTACTGCTTTTAAGTAAGCAAATATTGATGATTCTGTTTCAGTTGAAAAAGGATGTCCAGTTGTACCTCAAGATTTTGAGTTGAGGTTGCCAGAAGATTGCCGTAATGTCATCAGAAGGATCCAAGAACAATGTGAGTGGGACATGGGAATAATCATTGCAGCAAAGTCTTGGCAAAATTATCTTGGAGGGAAAGCAGAAGAAGGTACAGTGCTTTTTTAAAAATTTATTTACAGTACTTCAATGGGATTGAACCCATTCTCCTTTTGATATTGACCCAGTTCTCAACAAATTAGGATATGAAAATGCACCTGTTTGAAGTCAGTCAATTTTTGCCACACTGAGATCAGACAACCATATTATAACTAATATTGTGATCTTTGTCTCCTAATATATATACAGGCCCGGGCTCCACACTGTTACAACCTGTAGCAATAAATATAATATGTTATTATTAATTAAGTCTATCATTACTCCATGTGATTTCAAGTAGTGATATAGATCAGAATTTTGAACAAGAACACTACATACACACATTAAATGCTGTCAGGTTTAGGATTAATTTTCTTCTGTGCTAGTTTAAAAAAATTATATATTATGGTTTTGCAAATTTTTGAAGCAGCTAGAGCACTGAAGGAGGCCATCTGAAATAGTGGTTTTATAATTGTGAAGTGGTTAATAAATATTAACTAGTGACCAAAAACTTATAAATTGACGTTTTCTCTCAAGCTTGGAAGTCAGTCAGTCAGTCATTTGTATGCAAATAATCCAGTAATGTGGGAAAAATAACCTTTTGTACATGTATGTACTACCATATTGGTGGCTCTGCCCAGCTCACGTGTAGGATCCTAGTAATGGGCTCATAATTTTCTCAGTTTTATGGCTTGTTTTGGTAGGAGTTTATAAATATCCAAAATGTATAATTGTATCATGTCTGTAATTGTTATCTCCAGGAGTAATTTGTGAGTTGCTGTTACTCAACTATGCAAAAGGGATGTTCCTTTTTACTATCACAGAAGAAGACCGAGATCTGGCCAACTACAACTTGAGAGTGACTGAGTTACTTAAGAGAAAACTCATTGCTGAAGGAGAATGCCCTAATAAACTCTTCATCACTGGTCGTGTGATCTCATGTCACGACAATATTTCAACAGCAGCTATCTTTAGTTCGCCAAAATATCCAGATGATTATTCTGTCATCACAAATGCACGGCTCAAGTATTCATTAGTGTTGCAGTCACTTGTAAGAGTCCTAACCGGTTACCCATCTCCACTTGCTAACCGGCTTGGGATTGAGTTTCTTAATCTGCTGACTAAACCGCAGTTTAAATTGTTATGGGTCCATGCCTTAAACAGCTGTGGTTCACGTAAATTATGGGTCCATGGCGCTGCTGGTACAGGAAAGACTGTCGTTGCCATTGCTCTTATGACTCACCTGAAAAAGACTGAGCACCTGAACAACGATAATATATTGTATGTTTGCGAGAACAAAGGCCTGAGGAAATCAATAGAGTGAGTACTTAAAGAAACTGGACTTCTAAGTACTGTATTGATAAAAGGGGGAAAATGGGGTAGTGCGACTTGGTATTTCTGAGTTTGAGTCGTCTGCCAACCTCACAACTAGTTAGGAACTTCAACCTTGGCACTGAACAGAAGGTGCAGTAGCAGCAACAGTATATAATGTTGTTTGTAGCTGCCATACACATGATAATGCAGTAATTCCCAAACTGAATTAACTCTGCCTTGACAGCGGCGTGGTTGGTGCAATGGTAAGATCTCTGCCTTCTAACCACAAGATCCTGGGTTCAAATCTCTGCTCAGCCGAGTGTTGAACATTTGCGTGACCTTCTTTTCCGCCAAAGTAGACTCAGCTTTCCATCCTCCCGAGGTTTGTGAAATGATCGAGTACCAGCTTCTGCTGGGGGCTAATAACCTGCGACAGATTTGTGTCCTGTCCAGGGGGAGTCATTGACTCTCATCCGCTTAACACTACAGAAATTTTAGATAAGCACCGGCTCCAAAGGCCACTTAGGCTCGTAAATTTGCTTTAGCTTTGTCACTAGGAAGAAAAGTGATATGTTTGTTAACTGAATTAACACCCAAATAGCCGCCAACTGGAATTGAAATATTTCATTGCAAAATAGCCCCCATGAAATAATAACGTTACTAGACTTTTGAAACGTACACCAAGTAATATTAGTATATAGTAGATAATGAAACTACCCACAACTGCAGATGCGAGAGCTCGTGAATGAAACGGGCCAGGAAAAAATCTTACAAAAATGGTGCCAATCGCATGTTAAACTCGATACCTTGGTTCCTAATGGTATTAATGAGCGTTTTTCTTTCATCAGATTATTAGTTTTGACCAATGACCTTTCATCTATTTGCATTTCTGTACCTATATAAACCCTTCATTTTTTAGCTTTTTCAGATACTCTGACGAAGGGCTAACGCTCGAAACGTCAGCTTTCACACATTTCCACGGCGATGATAATTTGTTTATCCACATTACTTCAAGTTCGCATTTTGAATTAAACAAATCAGCGACGCTGCTTCACTCAACGTTATTAGTTCATATAGATATTTTTATGTATGAATAAAAAGAAGAGGAAAAAAGCAGAAGACAAAAAGAGAAGGAGGAGGGAGGGGGAGAAGGAGGGAAATTTCAACTTCAGTCGGTCTACAAACAATCTAGACAAAAAAAATGCTACTAAGTAGTTATATAAGAAGCGATGATACAATCGTTATATAAAACTTACATACTGTACTTATTTCTTTGACAAAGGAATGCCAACGTTGCACAAGCAGTTTGCCGTACAGGATTCATGTATACAGAATTTCCAAATGCAAAACACATTATTGTCGATGAAGCCCAATGTTTCCGAAAAGAAGACGGAGATTGGTTTGAAAAAGTCGAACGTTTGGCTCGTCAAAATGAGCACCCTTTTGGTGGGTACCTTTGGGTATTTCTGGATGCTAATCAGCGCACCCACAATTTTGATACCGGCCTCCCTAAACTGCAGTTCCAACAGCCTTCATACAAACTGACAAAAGTAATTCGTAATTCTGGAAAGATCTTCAAGTTCTCCAAGAAGTATATAACAAACAAGGATGATGGTATGATGCTGGAAGTTGCACATGATTTTAAAGGGGACGAGGTAGTAAGAAACTATTACCGAGGAAGCCCAGCAAATGCTGTGTTAGGGATGCTGCAGACGTTAAACAGTGAGGGGTTTGGTTACAGAGACATAGCTGTATTGTTGAGTACTTGGGAGGAAGCATATTTGATGAGAGGGCATCTGTCATCATATACTGATTTGGCCTTTGCAGATGAGCAAGGTAATGAAGAAGAGTGTATTGTACTAACCTCTATCAGAAAGTACAGTGGCCTGGATCGACCAGCCGTTGTCTTAGTTGATCCAAAAGCTGGTTATGGGCAATCCATTAATGGGCTTCTTTACTTAGCAGTCACCAGAGCCTCTGTCAAGCTTGTCAAACTAAGGTAAGGTTCAGGGTTTACACGTTACACTGATAGTTAAACTCCTTGTTGTAAAACATGTTTTTTCCATTTAAATGTTCTAATTTGGAATTACTGCGCATGCGCGAGCGTATAAGAACAGTGTTAATTACATCACTGAGTTCATTGTGTAGTTCATTAAGTCCAGCTCACTCAAGTTTTGTCGGTTGAATAAAAAACGTTTATCCAGAAAAATGTCTGCCGATTTCTATATTTCTTGTAGGTCACTAACATTGTTTAACTGAGCTTAACTTTAGGCCGTACAGAACTTGAAAAGAACTTTTCAAAATAGTGTCTTTTCCGGAGATATCAGTGCTCGAAAATAATTTTGAAATTCACGCAGAAGCCACCGGACACCAGCAGGTTTTGAATATTAATAACCACAGTTAGCTTTAGCTCCACCTCCTATTGTAGCGGCTCCTATTGTAACCCAACCACGCTGGCTAATGTCGGTATTGGTGAGAAGTGGGCGGAAATTGTAGTTATTATAATAAATTAGTAACAGAGCTTCGTGTTCGTCCAATTTTTTCTTTTTTCATAACTTGTGCGGATTAAACAAATTGGATTTGCCCTTCGCGTAATGGTAACCATTACTTGGCATTTATTTTGAGATGAGTGAATAAAGTTTGTACATGTACCGTATTTGCTCGTGTATAAGTCGAGGTTTTGAGACATGAAAATCAGCTTAAAAATTCGATCTCGACTTATACACGGGCAAAAAATATAATGACAATCTTTTGAAAAAATATTGATTTTGGATCTAAAAATGGGTCTCGACTTACACACGGTATCGGCGTATACACGAACAAATACGGTATATAACATTTATTTGGCAAAGCAGTTTGTATCATTATAGTAGGTATTAGGTATCTTATAATTCACTTCTTACAGTGCATCATGTTTCTAAGAATCTTACTGGTAATTTTTCTTTGATAAAATGTCAGAAAATTGGCATATTGTGCAACTCTTAGAATACAGTCTATTCAATTCTCACTACGAATCTTTATTTTACTTTTAGCGAGGAAACATAAGCAGAGGGCCAAAATGCCGTACACCAAGTTCCATTGTATTCGTCGGAAAGGAATGTAACAGAGAAGAAACTAGAAATTGCAGAAAAAGACTAAACCGATAAAAATAAGAAAGAATAATTGTAGCCAAGGGCCCGTGTACCTAGATAAAAAAAAAACGTCGAGGAGGTCTAATAATTTTATGATTCAACAACAATATTGGTACCAAAAACGAAACAACATGACGTCTTGTATTCTTTCATAAAATTAAGAATTTCCCAAACACTATACTCGAAAGAGGCCTCAGGATGACTCCGGATTGACAAGCCGACTAAAATCCAAAGGACAGCATACTACTAAAAGGTTTTAAGTTCCATTTGAAGGAAAAGCGACGCAAAACAAATCATTCAAACAGCTCTTCAAATGGCTGCAGTACTTGCTTGCGAGATATTATCATGTGATCGATTCTGACCAATAGGATTGTGTAGTTTTGGTGTGAAAACCGTATCAGAGAGGATTTGTTTAGGTCGCAAAGGTAGCCAAGATCGTTTTAAAAATATTTTAATTCAATGAAAATGTCCGATTTAATATATATATATATTGTACAGATTTAGTCAGGGAGCAAGTGTCGTAAAATTAAGTCCCGTGAGAAATTAGTGCTTAAAGCAAGCCACTGGTCTAAATGAGGGGACCTCAGATACATGAAAAATGTAGGCAACTTTGTGACCCTTATCAGCACGATTTATGGGAGATTGAAACACGTCACATACAATATTAGTATGAAAACGAAGCTACATCGTAGCATCTATTCCCTCCTATATGTTAATATTTCATCACCAAATTGTAAGAATAGCTTTAGTCTAGCATTACACACACTTTTAGCTAGAAATTGTGATCACGTGACTTAAAGGATGAAAACGAGACTAAATCCTAAGTGTAACCTTTTTTCGTATCTTGTTTACGAATGTCATTACAAAAGTAACTTCTAACGGGAGTAAACTTGCTCCCTGACAAATTAGTTTAAATTTTCAGCAGCTAATAAACTTAAAATATTGTGTGGACACATTTTTAATTGATTGTAGAATTTTGCCTTTAGATACATTTTTAAGTCGTAAATAGGGGAATCAAAGATTTACATTTTAAATAATAAGTACAACACCAGTAGCCACTAAAAGTTGTAAATAAAGGAATCGAAGATTGCAGTGAGTTTTAAAAAAATAAGTAATTTTAGAAGTGTTTAAGAACAGGACTAATTGACCTAAGCGACAGTTCTGAAGAACTTGCGGATAACTATACTGTCAGTGTTTAACCTTGTCTTGTTAACCTTTTCTAAGCCGCAAATTTTGACATTACACTTTCTAAATGTTTCTACGTATAGGTACTTGTCACGCCAGCGTGACATTGTAAAATATTTATCTTTTTGGAAAATGGGATTCATTATCAAATTTGTCACATCGATATTAGTAAAAATACAAAGTTTCAACAAGATTGATCAAAATCTGGCGAAGATATGATAGTTTGAAACTAAATATTTTTGTGGAAATTTCGCAAGAGAATGTATGCATTTAGCATGATAACGAGGCTCGACGGGCACTGCGATGTCCGTCCACCATACATTTTTTGTAAAAATTCTTAACTTTAAAGATTAATTTCTTCGTCAATTTAGAGGCTATACCTTTGAAACTTGGCAGTATTGCTAATATAGATGTGACAAATTCGTTAGAAAATTCCTTTTTTGAATTAAGCAAACATTTTTAATATGTCACGCTAACCCGTGAAAAGGGTCTATTCGTTACTATATTTCTTCTAATAAACGCGCGGGAAATTTATTAAGTTTTGAGGCGTTTATTTTCTCTTTTATTTACCACTTAAGTGATTGAATACTTTCCACTTAATTTAAGAGATAATACAAGAGGTAATGCCCGCTACACATGTGGCTATAGTGGCAAAATAGTAGCTGCATGCAAGTTACCATTGTCACACGTGTGCCGATTTTGTGAGATGCCCACAAGTGTTTCGTTTAGACTTGACTTTACGAGATAAACTCAGACCAGTCCCATACAAATCCTTTTATCTTATTACACTCGACTAAGATGAGGACGACTCGTCTCAAACCGGTTTAACTTTGGACCACTTGTAATCGCAAGTATTTGCAGACTGGTCTAAATTTTTTGTTCATTGAACACTGAAATAGTGGTCTTGCATACACAGAAGTTTGATTGCTGTCTGTACTTTATATATGAGCGGACCACGGCCTCTTTGAAAACCATAATCTATGTTATGAAAGTTTTACAGTGTTTAAATAAAGGATATCATCACCATCATCATGACTGACATTCAGTTCCTACTTATTCCATACCGATTCATGTAATATTAGTGCTTAAGCGTTACAAGGTTTTAATTTGTGTTATTGGTAACTTTTTATTTATATTGAATAAACAAGTATTCCCAAAAAAATTTTCGGTTCCACAACTTCTTCGCAACAAAATCGAACTTTAAAGTTCCCGCGCTGGCCGTGGCCAAGCCCATCGAATATGATCGGGAGTCGCTGAGTCTGGGTCCAGAATAGGCCATGACGTCACTTTGGGTATCGTCAGCTCATTGTATTTCCATACAAACCCGATCATTTTTCGGTTTATGGAAATACAATGAAACAGTAAAATGAATAGCTGACGAGAAAAGTTGACGATTCCCGAAGTGATGTCACGGCCTGTTCTGGACCCAGACTTCGGTGCGTTCGTTTGGGCCTATTCCGGAATAGGAATACATGGAATAAAAACTTTGTCGGATTCGTGTGGCTGCTTTTCCTGCAAAGTTACAAATAAAACATGTCTCAATGATAAAACTCTTTTGAATTATAAATTTGAAACAGATTTTTCATCGCCTTCAAAATCTGGAAGGAAATTCAAAATTTTAATTCTTAATCCGGAATAGTTGGAATAGGCCCAAACGAATGGGCCCTTAGCAACTCCCGGCCATATTGGGCAAGGCCGGCGCGGGAACAATAAAGCTCGATTTTGTGTCGAAAATGTTACGAAATCGAAAATTGTTTTTAGAATATTCTTATATGCATTCCTAAGATACCAAAACGAAAAAAGCCCTGTTCGCCATATTATAGACACTTTAAACTCGCGACTTGCATCCCGACCTGCAGGCTCAAAACCATTTCCGGTCGTCTTGTCTGGTCAACTAAAATTTTGAATGGACATGTCACGTTTCTGTCCGGTTAACATTTTGAGAAAACAGTGTTTATTCAAGGAGAGAGTAAAACGAAAAATATCAATTACATGTACAAAAAATTGATGGAAAAGCAACCAACACACTTTAAGGTTTTTATCAACGAAGAGTAAAAGAGTAGTGTTGAATTTTACTATTAAGTAACGACTTTTAAATAGTATTTGTTTCGACAGAAATGGAAAAAGGCCGCTATCAAAACGAGTTTACCAAAAACAGCAAATTAAATTTGACGCAACAAGTCATGCAAAAATAATAGTTCAGCTACTTGAGTTAACTGGTCAAAATGACCGTTGATGGAAGTGTTTTGTCCGGTCAAGTCGCCATTCTGAACGGAAATTATCCGTTGACCGGCCGTTATTTTGAGCCCTGGGTCTCGGGTAATTTCGCCGTTACGTTATGATTTCGTCCCGGTCCGTGTTCATCCCAATTTCATGTAATCACCCTCTAAATCGTGGACCAAAGGCAGCAGTTCTTTCTTTGAAAGATCTACTAGCAAGCTGTCTAGAAAGGTATTTTTAACTAAGAGGGAGGTACAAGATCGAATTCGTGCCCTTATCACCATCCCGTACATTTCCCAAATATTCTCAAATTGTTTGGATATTGTGTAGAAACGCTCCCACCCCACCCCACCAAGGCGCTTGTTTTTGAAAATGATCCAAAAAAATAAAAAGTAGAATGCACCCCTCTCACCACTTATAAATCGTATGCAAACCTTCAACATTTCGAACAACGACAAAGATAAATTCATTGAAAACGGAGCTAGCTATAACGTACTGTAGTTAAAATGTCAAAGCAAAAAACATTATTGTAAATAAAAATGGAGACTGTACATATGATAAATACTCAAACTTTTAATCCTCAAAATATTATGTGAATTAAGGCAAAGAAGCACTGTCAAATACATTCGGTTTGTTTTCAAGCATTTTTACAAGAACTGCATTTGATTACCAAAATATCAAAAATAAAACAAAAAAGTTAGTCAAGTCAAAGAAGCTTGTCTCTGGTGATTTCACAAATTTCTTGGAATCCTTTTCAAATATAACTTTTTTCCTTTTTAATGAAACTAAATTCCAGTTCCGGTTAGGAAGGTGTGGAATCAATTTGGCAATTTTTTTCATTTCCCTTAAGGGCAGTCCAGACTTGACCCTGAAGGGCAAATTTCGGTCTTCCTTCGTGGCCCTTCCAAACACCTCCAGGGCAAGCACTGCAATGACATGACTCAATCACTCTGTTTTTGAACTGCTGAAGTACAATGTCCACCGCATGACTGCCACTCGGGCTCGGTCCAAAATGGCTTCATAAGAATCCAAGGCTGGTCGTACGTCCAGGTGAACAAATTCACCTTTCTTGTAACTCTCATCATCACCAACATCATAGTAATCAATGATGTATCGCACCTCCTTACCGCATCGGTCAACTATCCAGTCATGGCGGTCAAACGGCAGTTCATAGCTATAGCAACAGAAACAAAATTTAACAACAGATTATTTATCAGTTGATTCACTGTGACAAGCTACTGTTGGTAAAAATGCCCCTGTTCATTAGTTTTCTGTGACAAGTTACAAGGATTTTCAGTGCTTTCTTTGCTGAAAAAAAGTAAGAAAGTAAAACACAATTACAACAGTCAAGAAATATATTAAAGAAAAAATCTTACCCAAGCCAACTGCGAATTCTAGCTCTTGGTGAATATTCTTTGGCTTTGCCACCAAATCTAACTAGTTTGGGACTTTCGCACTCACTGAAAAAAGGGAAAAGAAATTAAATAAATTACAAATGTTTTTTTATATAACTGCATATTTTTTTTTTGAATAATTATACATCATGTAATAGTAATAATTAAGCTGGCGAAAAGTACTTAAATACAGAACTAAATAAGGGGAAATTCCCAAAATCTGGAACATTAAAAGACCATGCAATGGAATTTTTTTGATCCTAACAAACTGGGTCAAATAAACAAAAATTTATTTAATTATGTATTTCCAGCTTCCAAATAAACATGCCAGGAGGCTCATTAAATTTTTGATTTTCTCTCTACCCTCCCAAGCTTGTTAGGACCCCCTGTTTATTAATTCTTCAAGTTTTAGTTCGATCATTGAGTCATCAAAATTTCAAGATATAAAGTTTATTGATCAGTGTCATGTTCTATGCTCATCTTTCCCTGTTTATATTTGGGTTACAGCATGAGCAACAAGAATCTAGATTTTAGAATTCAAGAAAATTGTTTGTACTTTTGCCATCATTTACCCAAATTACCACCCTTCATTTATAAATTTTTTCAGAATTTTCTTATCTCCCCATTTAGTTTGAGTAACTCACTGTGCATGCATGGCCTCCCATTTCAGCACTTCCTGCCATGCCCTCTCATTATTCATGTTGTGAATGCTTATAATGTGCTGCATGTCATTCTGTTTTACTTCATCTTTCTCCCATTTCCATCCTTTCCTCACCATGGCATTCCAGAACATCTGCTGCGATGGATACACCCAGTTGGTCTCTTGGCCTGCACGGGGTATCGATGATACCACACGGTCTGTTGGTAGGGAGAATGGCTGTCCAGGGGAGGGTCTCTGGTTGGGTGGAGGCATCTGTAAAGATATTATTAGAAGTCTTAATAATAATAATAATAATAATAATACTTAATAATGATAATGAAAATGTTCATCCATCCAGTTGAATAGATATTGTAAAAAATTAAATAAATCACTTACTGGAAATATA
>JAOBRF010318299.1:0-11044 GCA_027575005.1 Sphenopus marsupialis | reverse complement strand
GGTCCAGCAAACTTCTGCTTTTGTTAGTGTGTGTTAAAACTATATCCAACTTTTCGCACAACATTGTGGCGAAGCAAGTTGTGAGTTGATGTTGCTCGTTTTACAGGTTTGTTTCAAAACAAAATCACTTGTTGCAATTTGGAGAAGCTTGTGGCAGAAATAGACCGCAGTTCAACTTTAGAATCTTCCATTTCTTCATCAAGCACAAAACTAAGAAAAACAAACAAACAAATGCAACAGCAGCTTTAATTGCTTTGCAGTAAGAGTGGCCATTTTGAACTATTTTGAACCGAACAACCAACGAAAAGAAATTGTCTTGAAACTTCGAACCAACGACCAACTTTCAACAATTGATTTTGTTGCGTAAAAAGTTTTGTAAGAAATGTGAAAAACGATCAACTTAAAAAATATTTAACACCTTCAACTGTGTTCAGCTGCGTTTGTCTTCATAACTTGTTTCATCAATCTGCATTTTTTGTTGAACACATTTAATCTGTTATTCGTGTTTGCTTTCGTAGGGCCTAAATACAGGTTTTCTCATAATTTTATGTTCTGTTACTATAATTACATAATTATTCTTGTTTATAGTTCAGTAATAGCCCAAACATTTATTCCTAGTGCCACCAGTAATAAAAATACGTGAAAAGTATGTTGTTGCTGGCATTGGTGAACCAAGAACATTCACGTGCGAGGCAACTGGTGTACCCACTCCAAATCTCACATGGTCTAGATGGGGACAAAATGAGCCATTGCCATCAATAAAAGGAGTGGTATTTGGAGGAGGAGTTTATTTATACCTTACAGTTAATGGTGGTTTAGAAACAGTAGGGGAGTATGTTTGTACTGCAAGCTGCTTACCAACCAGAGAAACGTCAAGTGCATCTGCTTATTTCAGTGTAGAGTGTGAGTAAACTTTCATTGGAAGTATAGTGCAGCGAGCAGTTTATTTAAGTTTTGCTGGAAAGTCTCATAGTTTCCTTTGCATATATATGGATGAAGGACGGCGTTGCAAAACAGTGTCAGGGTACAAAACAATACAATACCACACCAAACCATACCATGCCATGTATGATGTCATGCAATGTTTATTGAGAACATACACTAGCTATAACCGAAGTGTGTGTATAATGAAATATATTAAAAAAACTATATACAATGAAATAATTAGAAAACATTTGCTATAATAAATGATTTACGAGTCTCAAAATGTGTAAGTCATAATTCTGAGTTGGTTGTCTCTCGATAGACGAGGAAGACTAACGTTGCGCTCAAATGCATATGTACTAAATTAAACAAAATAATGTTTATAATATTATCAGCGGCATATTGTTAATTATAATAATATAAAAAGGAAATCAGAGTCATCTAATAAAATTAAAAGTTTTAGTAAAATAAATTAATAAAAAACGAATACAACTAGGTCAGTTTCATTTACATATTTTCTGAATGTCTTTAGATTATTTGCAGTCCTTAATGAACGGGAATTGCATTCCATATTTTCGGCCAAAGGTAACTCCATGATTTGAGCCCATAAGTAGCGGTCTTGTGGCCTTGGTCAATGCTAGAACGTGCTCTTCTCTTAAATCATATTTGACGCTTCTACACGATTTGAGATTCTTTATACTTATTGGTACATGATTGCTATGAATTGTATTGATAAACGATAATAGGGGGCATTTTTTCATTCTTTTGAGAACAACAATTTGCTGTGAAATTTTCCTGCATATTTTTGCTAAATGCATGCCAAATTTTATTTAATCTATCATCTATAGTTATGCCGGCTTAACGTCTCAAATATATTAGTTACTGGTATAATAGTGTTCTCACACTAAAATTTAGGCTTGATTTCAATCTTGCCTTGACAGTGACCTGGTACTTATTTTTTTTCCTTTTGAGTCAATTTTCGTCATACCACGAATATGAACAAGCGCTATATCTGAACTAATGTCATTGTGCGCAAAGAATACTTGTGTATCATCTTCGTAGCTTGAGAGTTAACAATGTTTCACGATATAAAGGGGGTCATTAATAAAATCAGAGCTCCACGGATTGACCTCTTGCGGTATCATTCCAGCTAGAAATTTCCTCCCTGTCTTCACTTGTTGTTGGCGATCTGTAGTCACTTATAATATTAAGGTGGTTTTATCATCAGCTCCGTATTCTTTAAATCTTGTGCGTGATATAACACCAACAGGGATCTAGTTTACAATTTTTTATACATAAATCTCTGAAACTTTCAAATACATCAGCCAAGAGTAGTACGTCTGTTTTAAGGTAAAAATCACGATAATCTCTCCACCCGGTCTCTCCACCACCGATTGTTGTTGTTGTTGTTGTTGTTGTTGCACTTTTATGGTAGAATTCATAACTCGAAAATAATAAAAAGAGGAAATTAAAGCTTTCATAAATATTCAATAACCTTAAAGTCACAAAGGATATATTAAAGTTATTTTAAAATATTAATAGCGCTTGAAACGTTTGAAAGGTGACTTCACTGAAACTGATGATTTTGTACGTCACTATATGCAAACAAGCCGAAATAGCTGTGACCATTAAATTTACACACATAAAGTTAAACCGATCGACGCTTAATTTTGAGTCAGTGAAAAATTAAGGGCGACTGACTGAGAAAATCAAAAACCGGTGGACAAACGTGAAATTTCGAAATTATTTTTATTTTGCCTTGAGAAACCCTTCGGTGAACTATTTTCAAAAATCACAATGAAACTTTCAGCAAAGCTTTTTATTTTTCGAGAAATTTGTGAATCCTCCAGCCTGGTTTTTTCAATGGGAAAATTGGGAAGTTTGATGCTCTCGTTCTGACAACTGCTTTATCGTACGGAACTGATTTTTTCTACGGCACTAATCAGGTACTTTGACACTTAGAGTATTTAAAAAGTTTAATATTTAAACCATCCAGGCATGATATTTTTGCTGCAACATTTCACCTACTTGCAGCATTAGTGCAACACTCAAAAAATAGTCAAAATTTACGGCCAAAAAAAGCAACTGCCAGGTCGAACTTCGTCATAAGTTTTATACTGAAAGAAAGCTGTGTTATAGTATTACAACATGTCAAAAATCCAGCTTGGGTAATTCGTATACCGCCCGTTGCGAGATGTGAATGTAGAAGCTATTTTCCACATTTTCTGACATTTTTAGTACAAAACAATGCGTGACACGCACACGACACGAGCAAGGTTGTCACATGAACATTCCGATTTTTGCAAACTTTAAGTCCAGTCCTTCCTGAAGCAAACCAAATTGTTTGAAATTTCAAAAGAAAACAAGATTTTTTTTGTTTCCGTTATCAGATTGCATCAGGTTTTTAAAATTATACCAGCAAACAAACGGCGTTGACAACAATTGAATTGAATTTATGTGTGTAAATACTTGATGATTAAAATGTTAAATTTACGGCAGACGATTTTGTCCCTGCCGTTGTTCGGTACCTCGTTGTTCGTAACCTGTGTTACTCTCGTTTTGAGTAACATTCGTCATCTCTAACGTGGCTCTGGCCGTTACATCAGCTTTGTTTTTCAAGAAGCTTGGATTGTCGCCTCTATCTAGCCTGGTCTCATTTCTAAGTTCTTCCTTGATCGTTTTCTTGGTAGAACTATAGGGTGGAACGGCAACCAACCATCTGAAAGCTATAAAATTCAAATCGTTCTCTCTATCATCTACAGTGTAATCTTAAGCAACTACTCGTTTTTCTCCAGCACGAACGAAACCTTCTTTCTCTGGTGGTTCGATTATATATCGTTACAGCAGCATCTAAGATTATTAAAACAAAAGTTTTTTAAAAATAATTGTTGAAAAAAACCGCCTCCACTCAATTTCAGTTGACTCACGAGACACACTGGTAATAAGCAATAGAACAAAATCATAAGCTGTTGTGAACGTTTTCTGTAAAAGTGCCACTTTATACACTGTAACAGTGTTTTGCGTTTTCAACACGAAGCAAGCCTAAATCTCAGTCCTGCGTGAGGTAAATCCGATGATTTCCGAAAGCCGGAGCAAAAACCGAAGAACGTACCGTAAATCCTCTGTTAAGCGCCACGACGCCCATTTCATTCTCTCATTTGAAGGTTTCAAGTTTCAAGTTTATTTATTTGAAGGTGCGGTGCTTATTCGAAGAGAAGCGCTTAACCGAGGATTTACACTTCGGATTTTGCTCGGGCTTTCGGAAATCATCGGATTCGGGTTTGCTGGTATATATTTATATGATTATAAGGGGCGAAATGTCATGTTTTCAGTGATAAAAAAAAAACAAATAAAAGTTACAAACTGAGTTTATATGTGAAAGCGTAGCAGCGACGCAGAAACACCCAAGACAGCTGTCCACGGCTGCTATAACATTTAGACTCGATCTATTTATTTCTATGTTTCGGAAAATAGCTTTATGCTAACTGAACCGTGAGGCTTAGCTAGTGCCCATTTACTGGTTGTGACCATATTATTTGCACCTTTGTGCGTCACTGTTTAAGTGCTTATGAGTTTTCTGAACTCCGCCCATTTAAAAGTAGGTAAAGTCGCTCGTAATGCACTTGGTATAGCTACTACAAGCAAACTTAATGAGTACAAACAACTCAAACCATACGCCTACAATACGGCTTTTTTAGTGAGCGTTTTAAAATCTAGCTAATTATGTGATGAATGTGATTCCGTTTTTGCCGGTCCACATTCTTCACTTCCAGTTGTTCCTGGTTCCTGACTTTACAGTTTGTTTAACAGAATGACGTAGACCACGGAAGTAACTTGTGAGAAAGTAAAATAATTTAAGCGAAAGCGTGGCGTGACTGATAGTGAACCCAATACACCACCAACGTTCTATCGGTTATAATAAGTATGGTTAACCGACAGCCGCTGCTTAGAAGCGTTCACTTCTTCCTCATTACTGTTGCTTGTTACCACAGAGGTGAGTTTCATGCGTGAAGTTTTGCAATGAAGTTATGATTTCTCAACTCAAGTGCTGAATGGACAATCGCTTCCAGCAAGGGAAGAAAATTAAAATCAAATAAGAATGCTTACTTTTTTCAGATGATAAGATGACGATAATGTGAATCGAAAATCGTAAATGCGAACATTTCGGATCTGTTTATACATGAATGAACAAAAGCAGAGTTTCCACTGTTTATTATAAATCAATTTTCAACCTTCGGCCCGTTTCAAACGTCAATTTTCTCATGCATCGAATATAAATCACTAATTATTTGCATGAGAAATGCGACGTCTGAAAAAATTAAATTCGGTAGATTTGAATTCTGTGCTGCTTTTGTCGAATATTCGATAGCGGCAGTCGAATGTTCGGCAAAGATTTGACTGTTGTTTCAGACGTCACATTTCTCAGCAGCGAATAAAAATAATGCATAAATTATATTTGTTTACATGGTCCCGTCAAACCGGTTGTTTTTAGCACTGTTGACTCAAATGCCATGCGCAGAATCAAAGTCAAGTGTTGTGTGACAGTTCATGGCAGTCTAGGTGAAAGAAGCTAAGAGAAACAGGTGAGTAACTGTTAAGTTGAACATATGATTACTGTTTTGTAAATCTGATCCAGTGGTTGACAAATTCAATTTTCGTGTCTTTGACTCGCAATTTTCATGACACGTTTCTTGGCAGTTTCACGCTCTTTTTATACCATCGCAGTTGTTTATAAAAGACATTTACAACATATACTTGAAAAGAATTGTTCAGTTGATAATATCCTACATCATGTTTGAGCCGTAATATCTTTTGTTTTTCATCGTAGAGACGATTTCGGAACAACTTGCAGCATGCCGAGCAATTGTATTCGACACAACTATATTGAACGTCTGAAACGCTTGTCGCATAAAACAAATTTGAGTCGACTCAAATACGAATTCTATTCGATGCATGAAAAATGCGACGTTTGAAACGGGCCTTAGACCTATAATACCGGTAGATTCTTTAGCTTAAAGAAATACAGCCTTGGACGTTTTCAGTGATGTTCAAAAGTAGTAATATCGCCGAGTTGAACTTTTATTTACGAGAAAGAAGTCAGGAACCCTTGTTTTTGAGTTTCACGCTTTCAGATCGTTACAGGGCTCGTACGGGTCACGGAAATCCTGGAAAGTCATGGAGTTTTAGAATTTCATTTTCCAGGCCTGGAAAGTTATGGAATTTTCATTAGGGTCATGAAAAGTCATGGAAAATTGGTACAATTTAGATTGGATTCTACAAAAATAACTTTAAAAAAATTGTTCATTTGCACAACTATCTCAAAGTGAAAGCTGTTGTCTTCCTCAACTTGTCTGATGTGCTACGGAAAGAGTAATTGAGGGTTCTATTGATGTATTTTGGCAAAGAAATGAACACTGCAAGGTCATGGAATATTGTGAAAGATCATGGAAAAAGTCATGGAAAGTCATGGAATTTCAGAACTTCAAAAGAGTACGAACCCTGCGTTAGACCGTTTTAAGTGCGATAAACATGCAAAAATTAAAAACATTCTTTCTTTACATTGTGTTTGTTGCATTCTATAAGGTTATAGGTTTTAAAAATGTAGCTCTTAATTATATATATATATATTTGCTATAAATAGAACTTATTTTCATAGGGGCAAAGTTTTAATATTCAAGTTTAAGCGTAAGTAACGCGAGAAATTTCAGTACAAAGGTGCGAATGGTAACTTGCAGCCATTATATTGGGCGCTAAGGCCACATAAATGGCAGCGGGTATTAGGTATTGAATCTACCCTTAAATAAAGGGAGTCAGAGTGCTAGCAGCCGAGCAGCTGTCAACGGCTGCTAAGACTCAGGCTCACTCTACTGATTTAGGGGTAGATTTAAGGGTTAATACTCGCTGCCCATGTGGCCTTAGCGTTCAACAGTATAATGGTGCAAGTTGTACCATCGGCACATTTATTTTGTGCTAAACGTGTGTCTTTTTGAATATACAGTTCGAGCCACCTGGAGTCATATACGGGACAAAAAACTTCCATACAGTGCTTTGTTTTAGCTCTACCTATAGACCTTTCTTGAGTGATAGCTATTTGACCCCATTTGTTTTGTAAACATCGGATACCTTGTCAGAATAAATGTTGCTACTGGAATCTGTTATCATAATTAAAGATATAGAGTGGTCATGTGTCCTGAAGGTTTCGTCACAAGCACTGAAGAAGCGGCCGAGATGGTCGCGAAAGCTTTGCTTTCACGTTTTTGACTCTGAAAGATAACTCTATATTTTTAATCGGATACCTTGCTTTCAACAGACGAAATGTATCTTAGTCTACATACTGAATGGCGACGCAACAGTTAATAAGACTCCGTTTACATAGGTCCGTTCAAGTTTGGGTCCGCTCTTCTTTTAGGGTCCGTATCTACTGTTTACATGGAATCGTCTTCATTTTGAACCAGTTTGCATTAGTGTTTACACGGGGCGGTGGGGATTATAATTACGACACTTTTGTTTTGACTTGGCAGCCTGGCCAACTAATGCAAAGCTAGATCCCAGGCTGAAACCGCGCAAACTGTGCAAACATCAGAACGGCCCCAGTGTTTACATGGGTTTGTATAAAGTTTTGACTGCATCGACCACAAAGTGGGACCTACTTTTTTAGGTCCCATACTTGAACACTTTGCTGACCTCAGATCAGGACAGTAACGGAAGCCCCGTGTGAACGCAGAACCAAACTGTCGTGGTTTTCGAAACGGACCCAAGCTTGAACGGACCCGTGTAAACGGAGTCTAAGACTGTGACCTAGCTCGTCAGTTCGGCTTAAGGGTTAATCCAATGTGTTGCGTTCTTGGGGAGACACTGAAATAATTCCAAAACCTAACACTGAAATCAAATAGCTCACACCAACTTTGCGGTCCGTCAGATATTCCCCACTATTCAACTCCAGTGAACTTTGGTAAATTATTGTTAACTGTAACATTTCTTTTTTACACACAATTTAAGTGTTAGTAAGAGCTGACTACACCAACACACCTGAGAAGATAACGTACACTGAGGAAGGAAGTAATGTCACTTTATTGTGGAAAGTTGAAAGTTCGTCCACTGTTAATCAAGTACAGTTTGGGATTGGTACTGCGAGCGCTGTTGGAACTGGATTTTTAAGAGTCGAACCCGGTAACAAAGTAACAACCTTACCAACCATTCCAGCCGAGTATCATGGACGCGTGGCTTTCACTGGTGACCTGAACACAGGAACCATTCGGTTTCAGCTGAGTAACGTGAAGCGATCTGATGGAAAGAAATATTATGGGTGTAAGACATATGTAACACCTCAGGGAGGTTCACTTACCGAGCTTGATTGGAAACCGACTCTACTTGAAGTTTTAGGTAAGCAAGGATTAAATCTGAAAGGTTTTCATGGAACGTTAAAATTTCATCCGACAAGAGGTATTTATAACCACCAGTTAAACAATAAGAAAATTTTTATGCTATTATGGTCATCCCCACTCCTTTTTATGTTTCTCGTCGAGTGGGTCGTTCGGTCGGCAATAAAAAAAATAGTAGCGTAAATATTAAACAAACCTTGCCGGATCGCTTGCCACAAAGATCAGCAGCGTCAATAAACTGAATCTTTTATGACTTTGAATCGGTACATGTGTATATAAATGATTTAGACATTGGCCTGTATTATTCCTGGATTATTTATCGGTATCGAACATTTGATCTCGCTCGAAACTCGCAACATTACATTGGGTATGTATACTAATGGTCAAATTCTTAAAGGTGCTGAAAAATTTAGAAACTGATAAAATGATGGAAACCATTTCTAAAAAGGTCAACAAATAAAATACTAAAATAATAGTTTTTCTTCAATCTATTTTTTTTTTCAATATTATTTTTCATTTAAATGTTTTTCTCGAAAAACTGGGAAAAACATAAAAATGTAGATGGCCTAAACAAGGCAAGTTTTGTATATACTATACTTGTTGGCATGCATGCTGCAGATGTCATTTTATATATATTTTAAGTGACATTATTATGGACTGTAAATAGGTCAGGTTTCATCCAGTTGAACGTCGAGGTCATATCTGCTTCGAAGAGCATTTCGTATATATACTCTAATTGTATTTCTTATGTCGGCGGATAGTTTGTTTTGAGAGTGTTTTTTTTTAAGTTTTTTTTTCCTTCGAACTTGGTTTCATTTACGAGTTTTAGTATTTCGTCTACGAAATCTTCGATTTCTTTTACCGTAGGGTCGGGATGACCTAGTTCATTAGAATCCAAACCGCCTGTTTCTTTTCTTGTGTGGCTTGGGGGTTCAAACCGGGAAGAAGTGAGATTTCCAACGCTTGCGGCAGATAAGGTCCTCCGCTTTTCGATACGTTTTGTTACGTTTACTCGTTATTGCGGTAAAGTGACTATTTCTCATTGAATATTCAAATTGTACGTAGTCCATAGTTATAATTAGAGTGCTTGTTCAACGTTAAGGTGTATAGGAGCATGAATATTTTAGATTAGTAGATTACTATAGCGGATTAAAATATTGTTAAAGAATTCTAAAACCGCGCACTTTTACGTTGCGACGTGTTAGAAAGTATGTAGTTTTTATGCGAAAGATTGCAAAGATAGATGGTTCTTGTGTTCTTAAACGTTACTAAGCCGTGCAGTGTGTCCATAAGTCATGTAGGATCACGATAAAGTGTTATACAACATTTAAAGATTAGTTTAGAGATTTAGGTTTAGTTTTTCCAATCGTTTTCATTTGAGCAGGTCGTGTTATGGAAGACAACTGAACCAATTCTTATTAACTGGTTCGTGTAGATCTTTAGGGAGTTATATTTCTTGTTTCTAGTTGCCCCCAAGTTCTCCAGTCTACCTACAGCGCCTGGTCCAGTGAAGGAAGCTGATTCATTATTAATTCCATGTTCAACCAGTGAGGGTAACCCCACCCCAGTGGTGTCCTGGATGAAGGGTGCAGTAATTGTCTCATCAGGGTGGGGTGGGGCTAATCTCACCTTTACCTCACTGAAGAGAGTGAACAGCGGCATTTACGAGTGCGTGGCTACTAACAGGAAAGCGACCATCAGACACTCAATACAACTGGACATACAGTGTAAGTTTTGTTGCGTTTTAATCTGACTGAGGTACAAAAGCTAGTTTTGCTCTACCAAAGAAAGTATAGTATCAGTTGAAATGGCTATTGTAGCCTTTTTTCTTAATTTTGAGCTCTATCAAGTAGAAACTAAATTGATTATGATCGAAAATAGTATTTAGCGAAACAAATTTTTCAAAAAACAAGTCATTTTAAGGTTTAATTTGCCGCCGCCCAAAATACAGGTTTCACGTAGAAGGAAACAGGTTCCTTAGCTTTTTGTTTGTAACCGATAAGACTAAAATTCTATCACGTAGGGGACCACAGCTTAATATCTAATTGATCATATGCTATTAGATAAAGTAACAATTTTAATAGTTTAAAGTGAGCTGCCGGTGTTTACCTGCCTGCCTTGTCTCTTTTCTTCCATTACTACTGGCCTCAAGCACGAAAAGTATTAACTTCACCATGTACGTTGATATGGTCAAAAAATCTTTAGTTTATGATTTATGTAATAGGTTGAACAATTAAAATGACCGCGGCAAGAAGATATGGCTTTGGACTAAGTTCACAAATTGAGGTGGCGGAAGGTAATCAAAGCTGACTTTCAAACAGCATTTATAAAGCGGCGTGAAGATGAAATATGAAGGTGATCGATTAAGGAAACACCCAACGCGATGCTAATAGCTTACTAGTAATTCCTCAACTCCTAAGTCCTGAAGCACGTGGCCAGGCTCGTGTGCACCCGGTTCATATATTAAAAAATATATCAACTTAAGCAATTAAAGCTAACCCAAGACCATGTTTTTAAAGGAAACTTTAGAACAATTACAATTAACAACAACAATTTAAGTACCAACTTTTTACAGTTTACAAATTACAATTATAAAGAAAAAAATATACAGAAATTTTGGTGGTTAGCTAACTGTAATAGCCAGACTAGAAAATTAGCTAAAACTTTTGAAACTGGCGGCATGTTTGGCTCAGTGGTACGGGCTTTCCAACCAAAAAGCCCCGGGTTCAAATTCCAGC
>JAOBRF010317189.1:0-11067 GCA_027575005.1 Sphenopus marsupialis | reverse complement strand
GGATAAATTGTAATTGCCCATGTGAAATTTCAAACGGAGGGCAATTACAGATAAATCGAGGGCCGAATTCCGTCTATAATTTGTCCCCTATGTTATAACAAAAGAAATATACTAAATAAATAAGATAGAACTAACACATATTTTAAAATTCAGCATAATACTTGTTAAACTTTTAAAACTAACGTGTTGAATACATGACGGTGTTTCCTGGGCGGTGTTTACTGCGCACGATTTTACAATCGTCCAATACGCCCCCTCTCGATCTTATTTTGAAACGGAAGAGATTATTCATTCCCCTGCCAATTTCACTCATGAGGGAAGCAATTCTTAAGATATAAATTTATGCATTCGGCGTACTTGCGGCCGAAGAAGGGGGTAATTCTGCTAGTGTGTACTACTTGGCCCAATTGTTCAAAAACATATCAGCATTAACAACATGTTTCTGTGGAAAATCAGAAGTTTTGTATAAGAACCGTAAATGTTTGCTAAGAGAAGAAATTGTTGCTTGAACTTTAGCTCAGCCTAAAGTTAACCACGCAGCCTTTCGGGACGATCCAGCCTTGACCGCTAAATACATTTACGACGTAAATAAGTGAGTCATTCACAATGCAATATTCATTTTTGGCAATTAAACATTCATGTTTCACAATTGAACATTTGATACCATCATTTCGGCTATCATTCACAATACAGCGTTCATGTTTGGCAATTAAACATTCATGTTTCATAGTTGAACATTTGATACCATCATTTCGGCTGTAATTCACAATATACAATATTCATGTTTGGCAATTAAACATTCATGTTTCATAATTGAACATTTAATACCCTCATTTTGGCTATCATTCACAATACAACATTCATGTTTGGTATTCCAACATTCAACTTTTACAAATGAACATTTTGGCAGAATCTTAATTTAGGCTTCAGTCGATCTGTGTCTGTTATTTTCCAATCAACAAATTAATGCTCTGACAAAATTCGTCTTTTCTATTAGGCTCAAAATTCGGTGGATCAAACGGGGCTTATGTTACTTATCATTTAAAACTTCGACTTATTAACAGATCACGCTGTTTAGTAAATGTGTTTGTCGTGGTGATCAGTTAGCAGAACGCGTACAAAACATTCTGTGCACTTGGCTGCAAATGTACGAAAAGATTAAAAGTAAAGACATCCTCCTGGAGCTATACGAGAGACAATGTCATACTTACAACACCCGGACCACGATTTTTATCTTTGGCAACAAGGCTGGAGTCTTTGGCCATAAACAAATAGTCTTTAAAAAACTTTTCAATGTGTCTGTCTGAAATGTTCATTTGTAAAAGATGAATGTTGGAATACCAAACAGGAATGTTGCATTGCAAATGACGATCAAAATGAGGGCATTAAGTGTTCAATTGTGAAACATGAATGTTTAATTACAAAAGCCGCAGAAATAAAAAAGGAGGAATTTTGGCAGCGATATCCGATTGACGAGCAACAAAAATGGATAGGCCGAAAATAACACATGAATGTTGGATTGTGAATCAAGAGCCAAAAATGGACATCGAATGTCCGATTGTCAAACAAGAAATTTTAAATTACAAAATTGGTTGAATATAAAAAAAGGACGAATTTTTGGCAGCGATGTTACGCCATATTTGCTGAGGCCACTCGTTTTGCTGCAAACAAAACATGAATTGATTGCTGGCTAAAATGAATAACTTCATCTCTCTCAACTTAAGTAGCTGTGTCCTTTTGCAATCTCCTCAAGAAAGCTCATTTAGTTAGGCACGAGAATTGATTTATAACGTGATATATGGTATTGTTTACAAGTATGTCTTTCAAGCTTACTAAAACTTCTAATGGTCAAAAAAAGAACAATCTATAACAGGTTTATGGCCCAAACTGCAACTTATATACAAAATTTTAACAAGCCACAGTATCCACAGCTATTTTATTATTCATTTATCGTTCTGTCAAACATTTATTTCTTACCTTTCTAACACGATCGTTGAACGTCTGGCGAAGACTTTTGGTGTACATTTCAAGTCCTTGAAAATCATCGGCGATAGAAAGAAGTTCAGACCAAATCTAAACCATAAACATTTTTGGTGTGTGAGAAGCAGGTAAAGAAACAAATCAAGAAGTAGAGTACTTGTCGCCATTATTTGCACGAAGTTTACGATGATAAAGAGAGATGTTGAAGTAATTATTACGGGGAACTTATCTTGAAAAATCATGTTGAACATATATCAACCACAGCTAATAAAATTTAAAGTTTGGAAGGGCTGAATATAGATCAAGAGAGAGTTCATATTTATTTGATAAAGATCCTGTGAGATACAGTCACCACAAATCGACTAATTTTCTCTTACCAGGGGGGGGAGGCATTTTAAGGGGGTGGCCTATTTTAGAAATAATGAAAGCAACATAAGAATCATTGTTACCGTGGTTAATAGTTGGATGAGGGTAACCATTGCTAAGAATTTGGTTGAGATCTGTCGATCCCATCTTTTGAGATTTTTAGTTTTTGCCTGGTTTTCTCAGACACACACTCTTAAAAACATATTATAAAACACTTATTAACCGGTAGTGAGGTTTTAACAGGGAAATCCCAAACATTTTGTTGATTTACCTGTAAAGACCGAGCGGAAGAGGTCGGTAAATTATTTATTATATGGCTTTTTTCGAATTGGAAGGGTTTTTTTAAACAAGTGGCTACATGTACTCTTACCGGTTTTGTAAAATTTTGTTGATTGCTTAATTGAATTTGCTCTTGTAATATCTTGCAAGCATTGAGGTTGAAGACTGGATACATTTTTACCTAATTTCATAAACCCCTTTCCCCCAAAATGTTATAACGAACAATACAGAATGCCATACTATCTTGAAGGTTTGTAAGATTGTTTTTGAAAGTGTAGTATTAGTTAGACATTTTGTTAAAATCAAACTTTAACCAAAAACCTTACTTTAAATTTCCACAAACCTTATCCAAAATCTTTCCTAAAGTACGTTACCTTCAACTCGTGGCCAAGATTCCCTTGTTTATAGCTGTCAGAAATGGGTTTCTTCAAACGTTTTTGCAAGTGTAACAGGAGCTCATCGCGTACTCCAATAAGTTGCTGGCTTCTCCAATTTTTGTTACGGTCTCCATCGACAAGATCTAGCCTCCACAATGTTGCCAAAACAAAGCTCACGCTATGACAAGTAAGATCTTTCGACCTCCAAATATTTACTTTCTTCAGCTTTAAGATTTCTTTGAGCAGAACAATGGCAGCTTCGGCAGTTGATTCAGATAGTCCAATTATCAGGTCACTAAAATTTAATAAGTTATAAAACTATCAAAAACTCGAAATGGTTTTTTTACAGGTTTGTTTATAAAAACGTTCAGGGAAAAATTAATTAGCAATCTATCAAAACTGACAAGTATTTTCCCCAGGAAAACCTTTAAAATTGAAATGCAACGAAACCGATCTTTTGGTTTTATATGTAGTGAATGATGTTGGTAGCAACTTAAAAAGTTTTGGTGAGTTTATTTTGAATTTCTGAGGAGAAATAGTTACCTTCATTTGCGAGTTCCTAAGTGCCAGAAATAACGACAGTGTGTAACACAGGAGTGCATTAGGTTTGTGACGTCACAAATGGTCAGAATAGTGCTGTTGCATGAGTTCTGTTGAGCTGCTAAAAACATATCTTGATCATATTGATTTTGGAGCACTTAATTTTCTCCCTTTTACATGTTTGAACTTCATGGATCGATTCTCACACATGAATGAGCTGACTTAACGCGAGAGTTCCTCCAACAGTGACACTTAAGAAAGGGAAAAAGAGCCCAATCAAAGAAATATGGATCGGTAGGTGTTTTTAAACTTGGGCCCGGGATTTACAAGCTTTTCTCGTGTTCTTCCAAACATCCAGCATAGCTTATTAAGCAGCTATACCCATATTAAAATATGTTTTACTGCTTTTATAAAATAACTTTAACTTAAACGCCGAACTATCGCAAACGATTTTTTTTAAAATACCATCAAAATCTTAATTTTCAACTAAAGCAAAACTGTAAATCAAAACGATTTTACAAACCAAACCCCAGCTCCCTGTCGCACCAAACAATCAAACTCGTGAAATTTTCTCAGTAACTGAACAAAATTTAATCCGGCTCTGTGGAAAGAAAAGGTTTTTTTTTGTTTAAAAATAAGAAACCAGAAATATCACGGTTCCGGGGTCACACGTTCAAGGCTTGTAAGCGAAGATGTTGAGATTTCCAGTTTGGCATGAAGAAAACATGTGGCTGCTCTGTTGAGAAATGGCCGTGTTGATGAGTGGAACTTGCAGCTGTTGTAGTGGTGGCCTAGTTTTGCCGTGAGGAATTAAAGTTTTGCCGTGCACTTCTGGGCCACCGTAGATTACAATATGTCTTATAATGTGTCGTGGTGAACAAAGTGTAACAGTTAGAATGTATTCAAAAACACAATAATTTGTAAGTAATTTTCCATAGAAATCATGACCATGAGGGCTAAAATATATATTCTTAGTAATTCACATAAAATTTAACTTGGATTTTCTCCGAAAGAAATTTACAAAATGGCTTGATTTTTTTTGAAGGAAAATGCTTCGAATAGGTTGCGTTTTGAAACAGTTTATGAACTCTCGGATCCTGTTTCGTAAGATACCATTTAAACGCACAAGAATAAATCATCGTAGTTTTCTGAATTGGAAGCGAACAAAGCGATCGATGATAGATAAGAAGCGCAGAACGCACAAAAGGTCCGTCACAAAAATCTACTAATTGTATCGTAAAAACAGGTTTACCGAATCATCAATTCACCGTCCCGAGACAAACACAAATTTATTTGAAGTTTTACCAGGTGATTTTACGCATTTCTATTCAAATTGCTTGATAATTTTGTCTCTATTTGCCTCTGCAAAACCAGCACGAATAACTCGATCAGCACTCACAGCATTTTGTCGGGAGTCATAAAGCCTCAATAATCAAACAATTTGTTACCGATTGAAAAATTATTACCCTGGCAAACTTCTAAAGTGAAAGTAATAATCGATGATGATTTGCAATGAAAGTTGTGTCTAATATGTTACGTCGCAACCGGTCGCATCGAAGTGAATGTGAGATAATAAGAATCCCTTGTGTGTTCGAGAGCAAACAATGCCAAAAGGCGTTAAATCAAAACCACTGTCAGTTTCAATCATGCATGGCGGCATGCTGCAAAAAATGGTGTCAACTATCACATTTTTCGCGAAAACACGGTTCTTTATAAGAACAGCAACTTCAAAATAGGGTACGACGGAATGTTTTTTGACCATTAATAAAGGTAGTAAGACTTTCTTATTTACAATAATATATCTACTAGATTAAGTCGAAAAAATGGGAACTGAAATTCGGAGGTCCCTTCATCCTCCACGAATGTCTTAGCTTTATAAAATGAAGAAACAATTCAAAGCGTTAAACAAATGTCACACGCTCTAACGCGCGAAAGGATGAGCAGCGATGATTGTGCAATTCCTTATTTTCTTTAACAGTTGGATGAAATTTCAGACGTCTTTTTTTCAAAATGTTTTGCCGTTTTATCAATATGAGATCCGTACAGTATGTTTTAGGTGCTTGTTTTTTCATGTGTTAAAGCGGTCTGTTATTTTTCATTTATTGTTTTCGGTGTTGTATTCTGCTTTCTCAGTGTCTGTCGTGGTAGAAATCTTAATATTTTGGATAGAATGCTAAACAACAAGTTAATAAACAAGAAGTATATTATGTTGAAGATAGGGGCAAAAGATACGCCGGAGTTAAAAATTCACTGAAAAGAAAAACTTGCACCACAAAAAAGCAACGATACCTGTTTTCGTCGCCTTTTGTCTTCATTAGAAAGCCCAGTGAGTCGACAATATCTGAAATTTCATCCAACTGTTAAAGGAAAGAAACACAGCTTAGTGTGGTGAAAGTCTAAACTGTACATTATAAGGACCAGCTTATGTCGGGAATGCAGCGCTCACATACATGTAAGTTTTAGGTAAGTTTCCACCAAGGGGGAGTTACATTTCTCCTAAATTCGAAGTCAAAGTGGCTACAAAGATAAGCCATGTTGGTATGACTGTGCATCAAATATCTAATAAAAAGTTTCATATACAATCAGCTAGTGCCAGAAATCATTAGTCAAATCATTAAACTTATAATTAGCAGTAATCATAGACTAAAGGGAAGTGATGCGATCTTTCGGAGAGTTACTGATATCCTAGAAACTATAACGTTACTTCTTACCATGCAAAATATGAACCAGAAAAAATTGTGACTATGACTTCTTCGATTACGTTACGTATACGATCGATAAGTGTTCGTTTGTTATTCGGGACCCTTGCTCTGGATTGGTCACGTACGTACTAGTCTCATCATGTAGATCGTTACTCACAAACCAGTAATCTAGTTGTCTTTGAATCAAGGATTTTTTTCTTCAATTTCAGACTTGATTTAAAAAAGAACTCATTTTGCCTTTTGTTTGGTTTGTAATAAATTGGTAAATAAAAAATTGTACCTTGAAATTCAGCTTTCATTATTATGTATCAGCCGTTTTTATCAATTTTAACCTCCTTCGACTAGAAATCTAGCAAAAGTTTTGTAAACAATTTTTCAACAATTTTTTAAAATTTTTGGGCCTGAATGGCACAAAAAATAGGAACTTATGAAACTGGCAGAGGAAGTTTTATTAGCTACTAAATAAAAACGTCACCCTCCTTTTTTCATTATAAAATTATTGCAGGATCGTTGTTTGTAGGTTTTGCCGATACGATTTGTTATAAAGGGCTTGAAGCTCTTAATTTCATTCTAATCCAGTGCCACATGTTTGACGATTCTGCCCTAATTTTAAGCGGATGACCTTACCACTTACGAAACCTAAATCCTGTTTTGTCCAGGAGTTCTGAAGTTTGAGACACTAAACTCAGCGTCTTCAGCGTTCTAGTTCAAATCTAGACCATCATCAACATTTATCGAACTAGCTAGTAATTTTGCAGCTTTCGGAAACTCACGTGTGTCTGAAGAATGAGCTGGGTACAAAATAGGAAAGCTGTATTACCATATTGTATGAGCCTTTGTAAGGGCGACACAAAACTTGTGGAATGGTTTATCAGTTTCTTATATCAGTAGCTTCTTACAAAAACATTTTGCACATGTCCGCTTATAATGCGACTGGAGCACAACGGAACAGAGTTAGTACATCTATCAGTTCTCTCTTTTCAGACCTAAAAACATAGCATCTATCGAACCTTTTCTCCTCCCGCTTGCTCGCTGCAAAATAAACAACACGAATTTAGGTCGCTGTCTTGTCTTGAGCATCTCATTCAGTGACTTCATTTCGCTATGATATGATAAGATGAACGGGTTTTTCGAGTTGAACCTTTTGCGTTCTTCAACAAGTTAGAGGTCAATGATATAAAAGCGTGCAGGGTTTGTCTCTGATTTAAAATATTTTTAAAAGATGTTTCGGGCTAAAAACGTGGCTCTTCCTCAGCTGGTGAATCAAATCTAATGTATGCGAACACCTTCAACTTTACGTTTTTATTCGTGTTGTTAGCAAGAAAATTGTGTCGAATGTTACTTTGATTGACCAGCAGTTCCGAATGTTACTTTGATTGAAACTGGCTGGTGGGTGATCGTCTTGATATTAACGAATGAAATTATAGAGTCGACTTTCGAAGGCCTTTTATTACCTAGAATGAACTTAATTGTGGTCAGTGTTGGTTTTCGTTGCTAAATATACGTGCTGTGGAGATGCGCCGGTTAAGGCTTTGGCAAGCAATTACATTACAAGGCCTTGCAATGGGACATCACTCAGTATTACTCTGCTGGCCAGAAATTGAGCAATGGAAATAACAAACAATACACAGTTAACTTCTTAAACTTTCCAGGAGCATCCGCTGTGGTTGATTCTCCTAACAGCCTTCGACAACATACTTAGTTCGTTTTCTAGACGTGCTTTGACCTCGGCCGTGTTGGCGTTTCTGGCCTAGTTTGTCTCTAAGATTTTGCCGGCTGGTGCTGCATATAACAACTTTCCGGTTTGAAAGACCATATTTTTCACAAACGTGCGAACTAAACTTAGGGTGGTTCTGAAGTGATATGAAAAAAAAAAACAATACCTAGCTTTTATATTTCGGCCAGGTTTTTTAGCTATTTTTTTTATTCTTCTAAGAGTACCCTTGCTTGACAGTATTCTCCTTAGCTATGGCAGACTTACTTGTTAAACAAACTGAGCCCTCAGTAATGCTGGTTGAATACTGGCCACAACCTACTAAAATCTGTCTAAAACTATTGCCGAAGTTGAGTTTTTTTTTCGATGGTACCTCAAAGCCACTCTACAAACGAACGATGCGAGACGTAAAAAGCAACACTCTAAGTAATAACGTGATTTTGTGTCATTTTGTCTTTTTATAGTTTGACGACAACCCAACTATGCTACTGTTGAGACAAAAGTAACTTTTGCTAAGCACTCCTAACTGCCGCTAAGGAAGTTAATCTTACAGTCTAGGATTGAAAGATAACAGAACGTCTTAAGCGAATGTCTAAACAAGTCAATAAAACTAACTTAATAAATGTTTTTTTACCTCTTTTTCTTCAAAATCTCTGAACTGCTGTCGTTCCTGCAGCAAACGTGTGAGTGCTATGCAGATATCATCAATCTGAAAGATGCCGCTCAGTGGAACCTTTTTAAAATCTGACAACGGCAAGATGAGCAGAAACGTCTTCTTGAACAATGGGTCGATGAAAAACAAAGGCTGCAAAAGGTTCCAAATATCGAACAAGAAGCTAAAAACAATGTACAGAACAGGTTATGGTGAGGAAACGGAGTACACTTTCAAATTAATGTAGTCAAAGTTTAACAATCACTTTAATAATACTTTATTACTTTACATACTGTTAACCACCTACCGATCTAACCATTCGTTTATGCATCTATATCCATCTATCAATCTTCAGGAGTCAGGTTGGTGTAGCGGTTATCACTCGTGCCTCCCACCTCTACGACCCGGGATCGACTCCGCACGTGGGCTGAGATTTGTCAAAACCTCTATCTGACTCCGAGGGTTTTTCTCCGGGTACTCCGGTTTTCCTCCCTGCCTATGCTGTGCTCCAAGGTCACGCATGGTCTGTATAGCGGCAGTCAGACGCGCTTTGATATGCTTTCAGTCCGACCTTGATGAGCTGCGCTGCTTCTGTAGTTTGAGGCGGTGATGAGCGCGACTTTCTTTCTTCCTTTCTTTCATTATCAAGCTAACCAAATGTACACCATCTTTCTAACCGTTTAGTGATTTACTATGTTTGCTTGGCTAATGCAAATCGAGATGCGTTCTGGAGAAATTTAATTTAGAGTAGGTAGTACAAACACAAGGACGAAGATCAATAACTCAGGAATGACGAAGACGAACAGGCACTTATTGCGATTATATGAATATATATGAGTTTGAATATATAAATTCTCTATTCACAACAATAGCCAAGCTGAAGCAGCTGCATTTTCCAGTAAAGCTAAAACCTTTTTTACTGCTCTAAATGTCCTTTTTTTTTCTAAAACTAAGAGCGAGCAGTTACACACGCATTTTTGCATTGTGGCTACTTAAAGCAAGGTTAAACTATATAACCTTCTCTTTCGTTGCCATCGTTAATGAATTGTAAGTGGTGGTGGTGGTGGTGGTAGTAGTAGTAGTTGTAGTAGTAGTAGTAGTTTTTTATTTACCCATATTATACTCATGTTCTTGATTCATTTTGTTTAAAGAAATAATTAACAGTATGAATAAAGATACTTAATTTATATGTGGTAAAATGGCGATGGTTGCGTCGGTGTTTCGATAGAAACAGTTGATAATAAATTTTAAGTTTTGCACCGGGAAAATGAAATGTGAACAACGTTTCGGACTAAAGTCCTTCTTCAAGGTTGAGTACTTTAGTCCGAAACGTTGTTCATACTTAATTTATAGTTTAATTGGACAAAATTAATTTCTCTTGACTTTCAATGACACTTTTACATCGTATTGTTAAACCAACTATTTATCAATAACTCAAGTGGAGTTGATGGACCTTCAGTTCTGAACTTTTTCTGACTTGCTCCCAACAGATCTGACTCCATTACAAAGTTGGTTAGAGCACTGCACCGTTATCGCAAAGGTCACGGGTTCAGACACCATTGAAGCCTGAATTTTTCAGGCTTATCTTTCACAAAAACTTAAATTGTGTTTATAACCATTAAGATAGTATCATAACGTCAATATCTGAAAACGAAAACAAAAGGTATCAAAACTTGTCCTGAACATTTTTAACTAAAGTTTAACTTTTTCTATGTATTTGAAACGCATACAGTTTTATGCGTACCTGTGTTTCTTGGTTTTTTGTTTGAAGGTATCAACCCACAGATCTAATGCCCCCCACCATTTCAAATATTTACTTGAACCAGTGCTCCCTGGATTCTCAAAAGGAACCGAGTCACCTCGAAGAAAATGAAGGAGTGGAACTGCACACAGCCAATATGGCACGCATCTATCATGCTGCTGTAGTATCAATTGGTTGCAAACAAAAATTATACCATCGGCTAGCTCCCTTAAAGTGAAAAGCCAGCATCAATTGAGTATATGAACACTAGAGTCAAAAGTAGTAAAGTAAATAAAGTTTCAAGGTTGGGGGATAAGATTCCTTCTTTATTGGGGTTGGCTTATTTTTAGTGTTAGTACCGTTAGATCAAGTTTTCTACAATTCCATTTATGCTCATTTCATGTGAAGATATGAACAAAATTAATACTCCAGTGACTTTATTGATGCTAGGAAAAGAGATATTTATAGAGATTTCTTTTTCAACGGCCGTCATTCATACTTGAACCCGAGGCTTAACACGAGAGAGTCTCGTTGGATGTTCTCTTTGATAAAAGGCAAATGCATAGAGGATATAAAATGGCCGCGCGGGCATCGAAATTTCTCTTTGAGTGTTGAAAAATATTTAAAAGTGTCTTATTTCGCTTTGAAAATTGGCAACGCTTTAGTTTCGAAAACAAAAACAGGTACATAACATAAACAATACTTCGTTAAAAGAA
>JAOBRF010316079.1:0-11070 GCA_027575005.1 Sphenopus marsupialis | reverse complement strand
AGAGAGAGAGAGAGAGAGAGAGAGAGAGAGAGAGAGAGAGTCAAGAGTGGAGATTGTCACTGCAAAATGCCACATTTCAAGATGGCGGCATGCGGAAAAGTCAAACTTGTAAAAACTATTGCTTGACGTAAGCTACATAAACAGAGTTGTTGATTTTACACAGGCAAAAAAACATCTCATTCAAGACCAATATTGTATACAGCCGATGATCTGATTAACGGCAAAACAAACAAACAAAAAGGTAATGGTTTCTTTACGTTTGATTTTTCTATGACTGAATAATAATTTCCTTTGTTCACTTTTTCTAAAACATTGCGGAATCTTTTTCCCAACCAATGACATTTGTTTTACACTCCGATTCGTTTCAAAGATAATATTAGTGTAAGTAAACATGGAGACCAGATTTGCAGTGTGAGGTCAAATCCGCAACCTATTAAAAATGGTCTGCTTGGGAAATGAAATCCACTAATTTCATCTAGAAGGACCAAGGATCTACTTGCAGATTTGGACCAGGGGAACCAGGATCCATTTGCAGATTCAAACTGGGGGGGCACAAACATGTTAAAATTACTTACCTGAGCAAAATGTCACATTTTTTTGACGATCTCCATTCGAGTTGCTTGCACGACATTGGTACTTCCCATAATCCGATGAATTAACTGATAGACATTTGCCTGTGTTTGTAGTCCTTAACATTCCATTGGGAAAGGTCCAGAGGTAAATTGGTTGTGGAAACCCAGAGATAGGGCAACAAACTACTTTTGAATTACATTCTACAAAGTCAGTTTCTTGTGCAGAGATATCTGTAACAAATAACAGTCATCATCACTCACAATTCGCATAAGAGGTTGCCTTGTATCACTAAAACTAATAACTCGTACCACTAATAGTTTTTCTGAGCTTTACCCCTGACCACCACTTAGAGATCAGTAAAACCTTGCAACAAAATAAAAGAAATGGCCATCAACAGAAAACTATAAATTAATTCATTTCACTGTTCTTAGGCCAATTAAATAATGATATTTTTTACTCACACGATTAGAGAAATCTTTAACTTGATGTTCCTCAAATAAATGATAATTACTGACAGTATCTCGGGCAGTGGTATGAACAGTGACATACTTAACAGTTACAAATAGGCCAACTGAAAGAGAATTGTTTTAGCAATTCTGAAGTACCCACTTGACTTGCAATAATTTTCAGTTACTTCAATTTGGTTATCATCAGCCGAGGCTGCAAATAATTTTTTTGGTCTTTCAGTCATTTAACTGATCAAGGGCACAGCTTATATTATTACAAGAAAATTCAAGAGACAGGCCGGACATATTTGTCAGCTGCAGATTGCAAAATTAGAATAATATGCTATTCATATCTCAGTTATACTTGAATGTGTCCAAAACAACCAGTCTTTAGTCTGATCACAATTTGTTTTAGCAGACATTTTGTTGTTTTTATATACCTGCCAAATGTCTGGCCATTATTTGCAACTTGATCAGATGTAATTTGCCATTTTACTGTCAGTATTTTCTAATACAGAAACTTTTATAAACAAACATTTATTTCTTTGTATAATTTTTCATGATGTTCATGTTCACCACTATATGTACCCCTCTGAAGTGTGAAAAGTATAATAGTTGTTTACAGAGACCATTTCTATAAGTTTTCGAACTACAAACAACAGCTATAGAACAACTTTCAGTTTAATATAAAATTGATTTACAAGTGCATACAGTATGTCTGATGCTTGATTTTTTAAAGGCAAATTTTGAAGCCAGTCGGTCTGTCAACATGGCTCTCAATTTGTAATGTAAACTTTGACAGTATAAAATTGCACAGTAAAAATTTAAGCAAGCATTACACTTCAGTCATCCTAGATTTTTCCCTCATCCATTAACACAGCAAAATTCTGCATTGACAATAATTTCCATCCACTTCAATGTTCTCCATTTTTGGCAAAAATACATTAAACCCTCTGCATATGCCAGGGTTTTACAGTAAGAGACAAAGTAACTTCAGGGCAAAGTCAACTGACCTTACAATGTTTTATATTAATGTTAATTAATATTATTTTATTTGTTTCATACTAGTTCACTTGCCATTCTATAATTATTTTGCAAAAGGAAATTATTAGACTCTCAAGTCCAGAACTTAAATCTGCATATTGATCAGGTCAATACACAATACTAAAAAAGAACATACAAATCAGCATAACCTAGTCATAAAACTGTTACTTACGTTCAACAATGAAGACAGCAGATGTATTTGACATCTCTCCAGTTGGTATACGTGCAGTACAAACATAATCCCCACCTGTTCCTATTGAAGTAGCATTTAAAGTGAGGTTTGAAAATGTTCCTCCAGTTACAGATCCTATTGCTGATGGCATTGGCTCACTTTCCTCCCATCTAGTCCATGTGAGATTTGGAGCAGGTACACCAGTTGCCTCGCACGTGATTGTTCTTGATTCACCAATTCCAGCAACAACATACTTTTCACGTATTTTCGTTACTGGTGGCACTAGGAATAAACATTTAAGTCATTAAATGGTTGGATAAAGCTGGGATTTACTTCAGTTTCCATTTATTCTTTTTTGAATCATTGTCAGTAATAACATACAATGTTAAAAAGCCCTGCAATTAGTAGCAAAAACCTAATCCAGGTAGAGCAATGCAATTATAATTCATTAATAATAACAAAGATACAGAATAGCATACAAGAAATAAAACCTCTTTCATTAATTTATAAAAGCATCTCATAGCAATGCCAGAATTCATTTTCTTATTTTATTTTGGTAATGAAGTATTTTATTTAACAAGTTAAAAAAAGTAATGGGTTGCCTGTGTCAAACCAGTCTTAAAATACTGGCCCAAATGCGATTCTTGTACAAGGCAAACCAAATATGGAATCATACATGATTGGCAAGGAGTGATGTTTTTAGAACTCAGTGAGGGTTAGTGACAGACATGGCCATAATTCTCAACTGCCTTTTAAGAATATGATGGAGTTCTGCAGACATGTGATGTTTTATGATAATTTTATCTCAACATAATCAGACAGCTTTCATTTGTTCAGGCCATTCACTTGCAGTACATTGCATCTTGGCACTTAGGAGGATTTTTGGATGCTTAGTGAACAATTTCTTTTGGCCCTGATCCTATTGACTGTTTCCCAGGTGGTGTCCAGTGCATGGCAACTTTGGGGATGGTAGCTATGGCTCCATTCTGAGGACATGGCCAATCTACAGCACCTTCTCATCATCACTTCATAGCTGATGTTACCGATTGAGGATATCTGTAATAGCTCGGCATTCAATATGGTGTAGGGCCAGAATTCTGCTAAACAGAGCTAAACATTCCACTCTCAAAACTGACAATCAAAGTTTAACTTCTAATTTTCAGCGGCTAGTCTCATTCCCTTTTTTTTTTTTTTTGGGGGGGGGGAGCTTTGTTTAATTTTAAAATTGCAAATTTTGAATAGCCAAGAAAATTTATTTGCAAGAAATTCAAGAGAATTGCATAACAACCATCACTGCCAAGCATTAACTCATGCATTTGAGATGTGTTAAAAATGTTGCTTCTAAAAGAGACTTATGGCAAGATAGATAGAATCAAGAATTTTTATAGCAGTTTCGCTTTGTTATTTTGTCAAAGTCAACAATCCAGAAGGTATGGAGGATTCAAAGCTGCAACATAGAAGTGATATCAAAGTCAATTAAATGACTTTAAAAGCGATGTAAACTGTATTTATAAAGTGGTACAGTTTACAGTGTGGAGACTCAGTGCTATCAATTTGTGTCTAACTGAAGTGACAGTCATTATTAAAACTTCAAGTGATTTGTCTACCACATCTGCTACAGGTACTGATCTGAAAACTTTCTTAATCTTCTGGGTAACTATCAAAACTGGTTTTTAAATACATAGTTCTTTCAAATCAGCTACATTCAGCTTTTTTAGTGTTTCAAGTTAAAGTGTTACTTGTATTGGTGAAAATGGATATCACTGGGGTTTTTTTCAAACTTTTTTTAGCCAAGTTATAGGAGGTGATAAGATAAATGGGGTATTTTACTTTAAAAAGGTGTAGAGCAACATCTTTTTTTCATGATAGTTTGGTTGGAAATAATCAAAATTATTAATTGCCCAATATTTTGGTATTCTCAGTTTCCATTAATAAGAAAATTGGAGTCAAATCTTCAGCAGGTGCTTGGGTAGCATCGGTGGGATTTTAAATCACAAATGGTGGGATTTTGGAACTTTTTTATTTGCATCACAGAACAACTAACAATTTTCTTCAGAAGTAGCTTAATAATTGCTATAATTTTATTACATAACGTACAGTATTTATTAATTATATAACATATTACTCAGTGATCAACTTTTACAGTTGTTCGGTCATCATAGACAACTGGAATTTTTGTGGGGCAACCAATAATAATAGTTTAGGTATCCTTTGGACGACTAAAACCAACCACTTCATGATTATATAGTTTCTGTATATTTCTTATTTTGAAATGAACCTATGTTTCGTTGCTGTGAATTTTGCTCCAAATTGACAATCAACTGTAAATGTTATCGGATTCAATGTCCATGGTTTTCCCCTGTTTTAGATTTTAAAGAGACATTGATGTCAAATTTTTGTTCACTTATAAATATCATTAAGGAAATCTATTACATTTTTGTTTCATTAGCTGCAAAATATATGTTGCTCTTAATAAACAAAGCCAACTTAAACGGCAATCCAATTGAAATATCGTCAGAGCAAAACCATTGATTTTCACTTTTAATTGCCACTGAAACAAGTATTTACTAGCACACTTAAAAAAGACTCATCCTTTCTTAAACAGTATAAAATGAAGAAAGCTGCACTTGAATTTAGCATGGTTTGATTTTAAAATCATATTTAACTTATATTCTTTTGGTCAGAAAATGCAAGAAACTCAGGTGTTTGTAGATTTCATCTGCAGTTTTTTACCACAAAGGAGATGAACTGTCTAGACTGTTTTCAGGAAAGCTAATTAGTTTTTAATACATGTAAATGGGTTTTTCCAAACATGGTAGAGCTCTTTTTTTAGGACGACCTCAACTTTTGAGGGAAGACTAAAAAATATTTGTTGGTTGCCCCATGTACAACAGGAAATTTTCTTTAAAACTGAACACTGTTACTTTTAGATTTTATTGACATAATTATTTCTAAAATTATTTACCATGACAGAAACATGGCAAGCAGAAAACAACACCTAGAACACTTGAATGAAAAATAGCAGATCGATTGAACACAAGGAAAAACGAGCACCTAAAACATACAGATCACATATTCTTAAAATGGCAAAGCATATTCTGAAACAAAATATGTTTTAAAAATTTGGCATTTTCCTAAACCTTCTGGCTTCTCTGCTCATAAAGACCATCTGGACCATTTTGTTGCTTACACTGGATGACTTTTTGTCTTTGACAGCAGCTTCTCTGAGTGGTGTCAATGACTCAACCCAAATCAATCCCTGTGTTAAGTGGATGCTATAGAGTTTCTTCTAAGGGCCTGATTACATGGAGTGTTTCGGCCCAGGCTGAGATTTCAGCCCGTTTACGGGGGCTAAAACTCCAGCCCGGTCTCTTTGGCAAAAGGTAATAAAAACGAATTTCCAATTACATGAAGCCCGGGCTGAAATCCAACCTGGGCTGATTATCCAGCCCGGTTTGCGCCTTCTGGGCTGGAAATTCAAGCCCGGTAAAATGGGTTGAAATTTTGCATGTAATTGCAATGAAATTTTAGCCCAGGCTGAACGGTTACTATGCTGCGTCCATAATGTAATCTAAACAGCGGAAATTTAAAATGGTTATGCATTGTACATGAAGAGACATCCTGATCGAGAAATTCCCACCAAAAGTTTGAATTTCAGCCCGGGCTGAGTTTCGTCATATAATCCAAAGAAAAATTCAGCCGTGTCCCAGGCTGAGATCTCAGCCTGGGCTGAAAACTCTCCATGTAATCGGGCCCTTAATCTAAAAGTGATAATTCAGAAACTTAATCAATAATTTTGAAGAAGTCACTCAACAAGAGGATGAACATGGAAAAAACTTGGTGTAAAAATTTTGACTCTTGTTTGAAAGTGGAATTTTATTTGTACTTTGGGCAAATTGAAGGAAGAAACTTGTCGAAAGGATGAATGTGAATTAGCAACATTACTGAAAATAATATTATTGTTGTATATTTTTCTTTTTTATTTATGAAGATATGGTACGCTTTGTAAAGCTGAGAAGATGTAATTTTACAGAGACAAAACACCCTGCAAGAAATAAGTCTTTTGTCCATATTGTTACAAATGGTTTCTACCAAATCAAGTATAGCATGTTCAGTTGAGTGTGCTTCGGGAAAAGTGAATTGAGACGAATATAATAGTTAATGTTTTTTTATGAAGACCTTCATTCTATTGTACATATTTTTTTTTCGAAAATTCTGTTAAAGTTTGACAATGAGATTGGTCTACAATACTGTAAGCATCAGTTTCATCGTCAGCTTTATACATTGGTATAATTTAGGACATTTTCAGTTTAGAAGGATATGTGCCCAAACTGATAGACTTGTTGAGAAAAATTGCAAGGGCAGGACATATTATATGACAAGAGCGTTTAAGAAGTTGTGTGGGACATGAGTAAAGGTCATGTGATTTATTTTTGGAGATAGATAAAAATTGAAGTTTCACTTTATGTGAAATTACAGGCTTAAAGAAGAATGAGGTATCTGGTGGTTTGCAGTTATTGAGATATTTCATATTAAGAATATTTGGCTTGAGACATTAATTTTTAGTTGCTAAATTGTTACCAACAGAGCAGAAATACTTATTTATAATGTTAGGTATATGCGATGGGTCATCAACATTGCTATTATTGATTTGTGGATCCTTGAGTTTATTGATTGGTTTAGAGCTTCTTCTCTGACAATTTAATGCTGCTGTTCCTTCATGTCAGTCAACTACTCAAGCACCGGTTCTGTCAGACCCCATCCTTGTGGCTACTACTCAATTCGAGGACCCAACTTGCTTCTTCTATGGTAATGCCAAGCATCCAATTCAAAGTGTCCAGTTTAAGAAGCAGTTTGAAACAAATTTCAGAAAAAGGAACATTTTACAAAAGTCTGCAGAGTTACTTTATTTTAATTTATAAACTTTATGAAAGGTTCATTACAATTGTTCTGCATTTTGAAAAACAATATACCGTGCCATCTCAAACAAGATGTTTTTGTTCATAATTCAGAATGCAACCAAAGTACCGACTAACATACCTGTAACTGTCAAATTCACGGCATACGATATAACACCAACTGCCGATGTATCTACCTCGAAAAAGTATGTGTTACTGTCGTTCTGAGTAACATCCATTATCTCTAACGTGGCTCTGCCCGTCACATCAGCTCTGTTCTTCAAGAAGTTTGGAATGTCGCCTCCAATTTGCCTGGTCCCATCGCTAAGTTCTTGCTTGATCGTTTTCTTGGTTGAACTATAGCGTGGAACGGCAACTAACCATTTGAAGGCGATAAGATTCAAGTCGATGCCTTTATCATCAACGGTGTAATCCCAAGCAATTTTTCCCTTTGCTCCGGCACGAACAAAAATTTCTTTCTCTGTTGGTTCGATTATCTTTACAGCGCAATCTAAGATTGAAATGAAACCCATCAATAAGAAAACAAAATTCTCGCTATTTTGGAAAATATATCTCCAGTCATTTCCAAAGAACTTACGAGACACAATGGCAAGAGTTAAAAAGCTACAAAATAAAAACAAAAGACGCTTTGCTAGCGGCAAATCGGCAGGCACTAAAACCACCTCTGATGACATAGTTGCAGTCTGTTTCTTCTTCAACACGAACCTACCAAACATATAATGCAGCCTCACCGCCGCACCCTTGAGTCAAAAAATGACGTGGGGGGACGACTTACATTCAGGAGTCAAGCTACAAACTACAATTAACCCTTTTGTTTTTTCTGTTCAAAGAGTGGACCAAACCCCAGGAATAACTTTTAATCTTCTTAAGTATACTGAAATTTTTTTGAGATAGGATTGCATTTCAATTTAATTATCATATTGAATGTTTGTATATTTTTCTAAGGAACAAGTTGCTCAAAATTTTGTGAGGAGGACAGAGGTACTTATATTTTACTCCCCCCGAACTGAGAATTGATGTGGAAACTGGTAACGAGGAACTGAAGCTTGATGGGAAAAAAATAGTTGTTAGATTCAACAAGTTGAGAATGGACTTGGTATTTCAAAATATATTATTCTTTTTACTCGTAAGGAGCATTATTTTTCTGCCAATAAATGGTAAGGGAGTTCCTTTCTTCTTAATCTGTTTTAGAAACAGCAGTTTCAATATTGGAAGTCTACATAGGTTGTTTGCAATTATATCTCATTCACTTACAATGCTCCATTACAATTTTTTGTATAATGATTATATAAAATGCTATAGTATAACTAACAGCTCTTCTGGAATTCAGCTAAATTTGTTTTAAATAAAATGTAATTATAGTAAGAGCTGACTACACCAGCACACCTGAGAAGATAAGGTACACTGAGGAAGGAAGTAATGTCACTTTCTTGTGGAAAGTTGAAAGTTCGTCCACTGTTAATCAAGTAAACTTTGGGAATGGTAGTGCGAGCGTTGGTGGAACTGGATTTTTAAGAGTCGAACCCGGCAACAAAGTAACAACCTTACCAACCATTCCAGCCGAATATCAGGGACGCGTGGCTTTCACTGGTGACCTGAACACAGGAACCATTCGGTTTCAGCTGAGTAACGTGAAGCGATCTGATGGAAACAAGTATTATGGATGTAAGACATTTATAACACCTCAGGGAGGTTCACTTACCGAGCTTCAGTGGAAACCAACTCTACTTGAAGTTTTAGGTGAGTCGTTGCAGTTCATGGTATTAACAATATGGTCAGTTACGTACGTATGTACAGACTAATGCAAGACAGTCCTGAAATTGATTTAAAACCTTGTTAATTTCTAGTGGTAAACTATAATTCAAGTAGGAAAAAATGTTGTTTTCTTTGCTTATTGGTAAATATTTCTTAAACTGCTATACAATTTTCATATGATATGTATACCCCTGGTATAAGTACTGCTAGCAACTTTATATGTTTGCTACAATTATATATCTTTAAGCTACTACTCAGCTAGCATAAGGACCGGTGAACAAAACTGCATGTTGTAGTCCCTACTTGCAATGTAATCTACAGATTCCTTATATAATTTAGTTTCCTTATCTCGACTGAACTAGTTTGAAACCCAAAGAACTTGTATGTTTCAAAGCAAATTTGCTATTGTCAAAACCAGTTTTTTTTATTTAATTTCAAATTGTTATTAGTTTGTGGTGGCTCTAACCAGAGAAATGAATAAAAGCAAGAAAAAAATTGGAGAAGGCAAGACTAAAAGAAATACATAAATGTGGAAGAGTTTTAATACTCTCTAGCTGAGTGTTGGAGGGTTGGCAATTATGGGTTTTTGCAGTATGAAATGCTACCTTGATAGATAAAGTATATGGGGCAAAAAAGATGGAGTATGGCGAGAATGAGCAATAAACACCAATTTTATTGGGCCCAAATGCAAACAAAGCAAAGGCAACTTTATGTAATGTTGCAACTGATTCTAAGGTTACTACAGACAAATGCATGTCTATCCTAGGTTCGAGCTTGCTTGCAAATTGTACAACAATGTAAATATGTGTAATGAGAAACTGTAATGCGGTTCAATTGTTGTAAGCTTGTAAGCGAAAAATATATAACAAACATGAGTGGAATTATCAAACTTAATTTTGATGATGCACCACTATGAGTGGAATTAATAAAATTTGGAATGTGACATGGTGTGCCTTATGAATATGTTAATTAAGAACAACTTTATCCCTAGAGTTTGAAATTGGTTCAAACATGCAAACAAGTATTTGACGGGGTTTCAAGACTCATCCACCTGACCAAATTCAGCTCCCTGATTGGTCTGAAATTGCATGAATAATTAATGAGTTTTAGAAGTTGTGTATATGATATATGAAAGGTATGGTAGTGCACCAAATCAGCAAATGAGTCTTTTCCAAAAAACTGTGAAAGCAAATGCAATTTTGTTGGTCATTCATTTCATAGGTTTTGGTTGTTTTGCTAGGGTGTTTCAGTTGTTTCCTTTCAGGTTTTACCAAATGCCAGCTTGGAGAGCCCCTGATATAAACATACAGCTAGTTAACTCTTATCACACCTTTGGTGTTCAGTACTCACTCTCCACCTACTCTATCTTATTCTCCCTTACTGTGTCTCAGTTGGGAGAACCTTGATATAAACATGCATTTAATCAGCTCTTATCAAACAAAGATAGTGTTAAAAGATATTACTTGAACAAAAACTATTAACAATGCTTACACAGAAACTTAAAATACCATTTTGAAATTTAAAAAAAACTTCTATCAACAAATTCATTACCTTTAGTTGTTATCTGAGGACACCCCAATCAAAAAGTTTTACCATAAACATAAGTTCCGATAAATTTTAGGAAAATTCTCACCATTTGGCTTTTGTTTTAATTAATACCACCAATGAAAGTAATTTTTTTAGTCAAATTTAATATTCCAACACCTTGACTTAAAAACAAGCAAATACGGTAACTAGCTGCACATTAATCATTCATCAGAAAAATTTTGTTACCTTGTAGCAGTCACAAATTAAAGTTCCAAAAGGTTTTCACAGAAAATATATTTAAACAAAAACCTGTGCAAGAACTTTTGACTGGGGGATAGGCACTTATCGAGCATGGGCACTTAGTCAAATACTGTTAATTAACAATTATTGGATGAGGCATGATAGTGAGAATTATCATGGCAGAGGTTTGTATTATCTGCCGAAGTTTTCCATTTTAGTTGACGTACATTTTGTCTTCTAAGACGGCAAAAGTAAGGCATAACTTTAAAAAAACTTTTCTGTTGGAGAATTTCTTGATCACAAATACTAAAAGCGCTATTTTCATACGGTTTTTTGAGATCATCTTCACAAATTGCCGACTTTAAAAACCTTTTCAAAACACTGGCAAGCGCTT
>JAOBRF010314968.1:0-11084 GCA_027575005.1 Sphenopus marsupialis | reverse complement strand
TGTAACTCCCGTTCTCGTAATGTAACTCCCGTTCTCGTAGCTCGCATTCTCGTAACTCCCGTTCTCGTAACTCTTGTAATCGAAGCTCGCATTCTTGTAACTCCCGTTCTCGTAATGTAACTCCCGTTCTCGTAGCTCGCATTCTCGTAACTCCCGTTCTCGTAACTCTTGTAATCGAAGCTCGCATTCTTGTAACTCCCGTTCTCGTAATGTAACTCCCGTTCTCGTAGCTCGCATTCTCGTAACTCCCGTTCTCGTAACTCTCGTAATCGAAGCTCGCATTCTCGTAACTACCGTTCTCGTAACTCCCGTTCCCGTAACTCCCGTTTCCGTAGCTCCAGTTCTTGTAACTCCCGTATTCGAAGCTCGCATTCTCGTAACTCCCGTTCTCGTAACTCCCGTTCTCGAAGCTCCTGTTCTTGTAACTCCCATTACGTTCTCGTAACTCCCGTACCCGTTCTCGTAGCTCCCGTATTCGTAGCTCTCGTTCTCGTAACTCCCGTTCTCGCATCTCGCGTTCTTTTTCTTCTCAACTCACTCTGCGTTGCGGTGTTTTCAATTCCAAGATGTTGTGACGGTTTTTGTGTATGTCTGTTTTTACTCTACAAGAATCATTTGGTTCAAACCAACATGCATACCTGCTTCCTTTCTTGATGACCTCGGAAGGGCTGCATTCACCGGGGTTTTTACAGGTGAATTTCCGAAAAGAACTATTGGTACTTCTGTACCATCCTGAGTCTGTTAAACCGCGCACTTCTACCTTTGATCCCAGACGCGCCAAATTTGCCGCCACTCTGTCAAGATTTAGCATCACTCCGATACCACCGGCACTGCAAAAAACAAAGCGATAAATGTGTTTATTTTTTTCTAAGAGGGCACGGTAACGATTTCTGCAATCTGATTGGTGCTTAGCGCGGTCAATGTTTTCTTATCTCTGCCCTCGGTTACGGTAACGCCCGAAGATTTTTCGAAAATCGCAAAATGCGTTAAACCGTTTTTAACGCATTTCCGAAGTTTTCCGAACACTTATGAAGCTTTTCCGAAAATTTTCAACTGAATCATAAAATGCCTTAGAAACGGTTTTAAACTGTTTCCGAAGATTTCCGAATGTTTCCAATGATTGCGAAGATTTTCATAAATCTCAAACATTTGTACGTGGGATACTGCGAAAAATACCGCTTTAATATGTCAATAATAATATGATAAAAGTGATTTGAGAGAAAGGGGAAAAAATAAATTGGTCCGTATAGTGAATTCAAGACCTCGGTACGGTTACAGTTTTTCACTGTACGGACCTCCCAGCCGATCAATAAACGTATATAAACTCTACCACAAAGTATTCATATCTTCTTTATGAACAGCTCTAGAGAAAGATGTTTTTGATCTGCCGTAGCTTGCTTTTTCTTTCGACCAAAATACGACAGTGATAAGACGCCGAAAACAGAGGATTTCAAAAACGCATTGGTGTGAAAGGGGCCTTAAAGTTTTGTTTCTCTTTTTGCAGTAGTTCGGAAAAATTATTACCGTATAAAGTAACAATTGTCATATATTACCTGCTTCCAGCCAATAGAAGGTGTCGCGCTCGAAAAAGACCTCGTGGTAACAACGCCTCGATAACTTTGTCGATAATTCTCGTTCCCAAAAACGAAAACGGTTCTGAAAAGAAATAAAACACGTAGAAATATTTTTCATTATCGTATAAAGGCTGAGATTTACAAGGTAAAAACCTATCCAATAAAAATTCTTCTTCTATTAAAAGGTTTGCTATTGGTCACAGGTGAAAATACTGTACAACCAATCACTGAAAGGGTAGATAAAAAAAAAGTTTCATAGGTTCTTAATTTTTTTTCCCGCTATAACAAAGTGCGTTCAGTTTTCCCGCCTTTTAGTGACGGCTTCAGTAATTAAGAAAATTATGACTGATAATGACTGCTACTTTAAGCAATCTAAGACCTTGAGTATGTTCCGGATTATCAAATCTGGGTTGTATGGATTTTTGGAACAAATGGAACGCAAAATCCGAAACCATATTTTACGAAAATTTTGTAGATTTTATTGCTGTGGTTAGCGGTGTGATTAGTGCAGAAAAATAAAATCACGATGGCGGCAAGACAAAAATCGGATTTGGATATGTAAATGCAAGCGAGAACATAAAAAATTTCAAGCCAGACACTGACCCAAGTTTCTTGGATTAATTACAATCCAAGATTGAACTTTGGACAAAAACGAAAAATGGATTTGGATTGTAAAAACCAGGTTTGGATTTTAAAACGGAAAGCACTCTAAGATTTACAGATTTAGTTTCAGTATATTAAATAAATGAATAAAAGTGAATAAAAACAAAAATAGTTAACAGAATGTTGCTTTGCTTAAGAAGTTTTGAGTATAACAGATTAGTCAAGATTTTTTACAAGAACTTGCTCAGCACAAAAATATAAGCTCAATTATCGGCAAGATATTATGTGTGTTCACACTAGTAAATGTCATTTAAGTATAAAATCTCTTTAAAAGTCAAGTCAAGTAAGACTTTATATTTATCTCGGTTCAAACTCGAGAATAGCAAATTACTTGAGAACAGACTTAAATACTGAATGACGTTGATTGATTGGCAAGTTCTTGTCTATTACCGCTGGACATACGTCTCGCATCTGTTCGGTCGATATGTCCGATAGTCATATATTGCTATATGATTCTTTTCATCAAGTGATTCTATATATGGAAGTTTGCAACTTGGATATAAATTTAGAAAGAAAATGCTTCTCAAGTTGAATGCTCAGAAAAAATTCTAAGTCGGGAATAGACAAGAACTTAACCTGTGACTTGGCTCCCCAAGCATGTGAGACTCTATAGCTCAGTGGGTAGAGCATCTGTTTAGTAATCAGAAGGTTGTGGGTTCGACTCCCCTCAGTGAATCAAAAATTTTTCTGAGCATTCAACTCGAGAAGCACTTTCTTGCTAATTTACAAACCCAAGTTGCAAACTTCCATTAAGAAGTTCAAAAATAGTTATTCCTTTGTCTTTCGTCTTTACATTTACTTACGTTTTGTGACATGTTTGGATGCGTTGCCGCTCCATAAGTCACTGGAGCAATAGGGGATGTAACTGTAACGAAATAAAAACCTCGTGCATTTTACAATGATTTATGACTACTACTACTACTACTACTACTACTACTACTACTACTACTACTACTACTACTACTACTACTCTTACTACTACTACTACTACTACTACTACTACTATTCTTACTACTACTACTACTACTACTACTACTACTACTAATAATAATAATAATAATAATAATACTACAACTACTACTATTACTACTACTACTACAGCTTCAGCTACTACTACTAATAATAACAATACTATTACTACAACTACTACTATTACTACTGCTACTACTGCTACTACTACTACTACTACTACTGCTACTACTACTGCTACTACTACTGCTGCTGCTGCTACTACTATTACCACTAAAACTACTACTACTACTACTACTACTACTACTATACTACTACTACTATACTACTACTACTACTACTACTACTACTACTACTACTACTACCGCTACTACTACTACCACTACTACTACTATACTACTACTACTACTACTACTACTACTACTACTACTACTACAACCACCACCACCACCACTACTATTACTACCATTACTACCACTACCATAACCATTACTACCACTACTACTACTACTACTACTACTACTACTACTACTATTACTACTACTACTATTACTACTACTACTATTACTACTACTACTACCACTACTAGTACTACTACTACTACCACTACTACTACCACTACTACTACTACTACTACTACTACTACTACTACTACTACTACTATTTCTACTATTAGTATCACTTCTACTTCTACTGCTGCTGCTGCTGCTACTACTACTACTACTTCTACTACTACTACTACTACTACTACTACTACTACTACTACTATACTACTACAATATGTAACAATTTACATCATGTCAATAAAGCATATACTTCACTACAGTACTACTACTACTATTACTACTACTACTACTACTACTACTACTACTACTACTACTACTACAGTACTAATACTACTACTACCACTACTACCACTTTTTTTACCTATATGCCTATATTGATGGCAGTATTTAATGACTTTTTATGAATTTTAATCTATATAACGAAAATCATGTATGCCTTTTAATAGTAATATTTAGTGATTTTTTTATGAATTTTTAAACGGATATCAGGTATTTTACCGTTTTGAAAAAAAGGATTACCTACCTACTACCACTACCACTACTAACGGTAATGTATAACTTACACGTGGTTCGCATTCCACCAGTTTGGGTTTTCTTCGGGATCAGGAGACAAAATTCCACTGCCTAGAAAAGATAAAATTCTTAAAATCATTGTTTTTCAGCTTACTTAGACAATCAACTATCAATGAAAACTATTAAAGGGGTTGAGAGTAGGAAGGGGTGTTTATAAGATATCTTTTAATTTTATTTCTATATGTGTAGTGTTTGGAATGCACGTTTAGCTAAGCCTAACTGAATTCTTTTTGAGAATAAAATTTTTTTACAGCCGATGCTTGTATCTCCGGTTAACCCTTTTCTTACTAAAACCGGCCATCTCATATAAACCAAAAATGACCTAACTTTTGAACCACTGGTCAAAACCCTAAAAAGTTACCATTCATTTTGTTTGTTTTGGTGAGTAGATTCAGGAAATCTTCATTGTTTCAAAGAATTTTGAAGTTTATAATTTTCATAAAGTTTGGCAACTTTGGATTTTGAGACTTTGGTAGGAAAAGGGTTAATAAGGACAATCTTTATTGAGGAAGCTTTTTCACAGCAATGGTGGTTTTCAAAAAGGACCTCACTAAAACTACAAACTAGAAAAGCAAAAAGCTAAAAAATATGAAAGCTAAAAGTAAGAAACTAAAAAATACGTTGATTAAAATACAATTAAGAATCTAGTATAAAATTTAAAACACGTTTAGAAATATTAAAACTTGTTGATTGTTTGATTTCTTGACTTAAAGAATTAAAATCTCTCACTGCATGGTACTCGTTTCTCTCTTGTCCCCAGTTTTTAAAAGTTCTACGAAGTCTAAAGTTGTTTTTGCTTCTCGTATTATATCCATGGTTATCATGCTTTTTTAAAGACAATTCATGAGTGATGAGTCCATAAATGCATTTATAGATTAATGAGCATCTTCTAATGAAGCGTCTTCTCTCAAGGGGTACCCATTTAAGAATCTTAAGGGCATCAGAGGCCGAGGAATGTAGAGGTTTATCCAAAATGATTTTCGCAGCCTTTGGATCTGTAAGCTTGCCATTGATGTAAAATTATGTTTATCTCCCCAAATTAAGTCCGCATAATCAAACAGTGGCATAATAAGTGAGTTATAAAAAAGAAGGCGTGACTTAAAGGGAGTAAATGCTTAATGCGTTTAAGAAAGCCAAGCCTTTGATTAACCTTACTAGCAATGTACTCGACATGTTTTTGTAGGTTTTTGCTGTACTAAGCCAATGGGTCTTCGACTCCCTCCGGACATTAATCCGTCGCAGGTTAAGCCCCAGCAGAAGCTGGCACTTACTTATACAGTTAAGTCCACTGGAGCAAATCGGAAAAAAGTGTCTTCATCAAGGACATACAGCAAATTCCGGAATTCATTGTTGAAATCCACAATCCACAATTGTGGAATCCTGAATCCAGATCTTTTTGGAGCTCATGAAGTCTAAGTTCAGTGGTTTGGATTTTTTTTGAAATCCAGATTCCAAAGGGGTGGAATGTCAGGAATTTAAACGGTTGGAATCCGGAATTGAGAACCTCTGAGGATTCTGTTACATGGATCTAATTGTTAAAGGACACAACGTAGTGAACACCCTACGATCGAGCAGAGATCTTTCATATCCCTACGAAAAACAAGAGGAGAGAGAAACTTGCTTCTGCGAACAGCTATAGAATCTCTGTGAAGCATGCTCAGGCATGACCGTTTCCATAACGCCGCTCACGTCATTCCCACGTGCTGCGTCGAACGTGGTTTTCAAAAGTCAGCGGATGATAAAGTGAGAGTCAAGTTGGCGTAGCGGTCATCACTCGCGCCTCCAACCTCTATGACCAAGGATCGAATCCCTGGATCCGCACGTGGGCCGAGATTTGTTGACTCTCAATCTGACTCCGAGGGCGGTTTTTCTCCAGCTACTCCGGTTTTCCTCTCTCTACAAAAATTGACTTTTGCTCAAAGATCTGAGCTGTCGATTAAAGATTAGCATCTGGCTAGGAAGAATGGGCAACCACTTCCTTCGCAACTCACATTAAATGAAAGTATTTATTTCATTTTTATAGTCGCAGTCGCATGGCCACGAGCATCGCAGTCTCGCCAAAAGACAGTGGTTGATATAGTTGCGTGGCAACAAAGTCGTCAAGCCAGTTTCAAACCAAACTGGTAATTCCAGAATTCTGGACGGCGGCGGCTTCAAAAGACGAGCGGCTGTTCACAGATTTTTCTCTTTCCTCGAGTTTTTCGTGTGGATATGAGAGATCTTTGTTTGCAGGGTAGACAGTTGTCAGCACCACCACCCCCCCCCCCCCCCCGCGGGAGATACTCTCTCCATTTGCATGATAGGGGTGCTCGTGGTATTTTAGGGGGTCAAAATTGGTATTTTTAGGGGTTCTCAGAGAAAAATCAAGGTTAATTTAGAAAATCGGTATTTTTAGGGGTGTAAAAACAAACGAGCACGTGTTTTTTCCTTCGGTTTCCTCCGTTTTTTTTGTAAAATCTGTGCTATGAGGTATTTTTATGGTCGAAAATTTTCATGCCTTGGTATTTTTAGGGTATTTTTTTAACTTTTCCCAACAAGCATCTCTATCCTTTTTACCTGACCCCCCCCCCGGGGGGGGCGGGGCTGTCAGGCCGGGGTTCGATTTCACGGCCCTCGGGTTACGAGTCACAGATGCTAATCTCTGGGTCAGTGTTTCATCGCTATGCGCATGGGCTGCAAATAGAATTTTGGTTTTACCTCTTTTTTTCTTGGGCCAGTTGGTTGATGACATTAAATCTCTCACAGGAGAAGTATATCGCTCCTCACACGAGACCCTGCTGTGACAATACCATCCTCCTGTACGTAGAATAAAAAAAAAATTAAAGATAATATACCGCTGACAAGCCGCTGAGGGAATAGATATCCGAAATCTTTTAAAGAACTTATAAAAATGTAAACTTAACCCTTCGCAACCATCACATGCCGTTTTACGAAAAAATAAAGAAACGTCTTATAGCTTAAGAAAATGCAGTACCCACCACCCTAAAATGAACTCCAACAGGTTTAAAGATATATAGAAGTACCCGACCTACCACAGTAAATAAGTTATAGTAACTGCCTTCTGGGTAATTTTAGCATTTCAGTTATTGCCAGAAGTCAGTACCTTAGTATTATGTAAATTTAATTATACATGTACAATGAACTGTTGTTCTTTTAAAAAAAAGAATGGTACAATAAACAATTGTTAAAGATTGTTTTGTAAATAGATTAATTTTCAAGTATAAACTGTAAATAGGGCGATTTAAATAAATAAATAAATAAATAAATAAATATATAAGTAACCATCCACACATCGTCCAGGCATCCTAGGATATACCGCGTGTAGACTAGACTAGAGTTCAGTGCTTGCTTGCGATTGGCTCAGGCGGACGAATCAGACCAATCAGGCGAGGATCAGGCGTTCCACGATCCAGTCCTCGATCAGTTTTTGTTTTCTACTTGGGTTCGTGATTTTTGCTCGACATTTATCGACGTTTTCACGTGTTGGATCAAGTTCGACTTTTTGGAGTTAAGTGGGCTTTTTTAACAATACTTTAGTGCTCTTTTGAACACGTGAATAGGTACTGTTTCTAGGTGTTGTTTATCTCTTAAGTTTTTTTTTCTTATAATTTACAAGGTTGCAAAGTTTTGAACTTGAAAATAAGACCATAGGTACATCACATCCAAAACGCAGAGCCACGTGCATGAGTCCTCGACTGCCTATTTTTTCCTGTAGTTATTGATGACACTCAAATTCTATTCCAGACACATTTCAAACTATGTTTCGTAAAAATTTTGAAACTCATCATAACGCTACCAAACAAGCAAGTAATTATAAATTCTACTTTAGTAGGATTAATATATTCAAATTCTCTATTGTCTCATCTGGTCCAAGATTATGGAATTCTTTTCCCAATGAACTAAAATCTAAACAATCATTGTCTTGCTTCAAAAGTAATCTAAAAAACATTTAATTAATTCACACAGTACAGAGTCCAATCACTGATTAGATGCTTCACTCAGCTATGGTTCAGTTTCTTGAAACAGACCTGAGTGTATTAAAAACTGTCATTAATTTATTTAGTTGAGGCGGTATTAAAGTATAAGCCTGTGGATTCTTTTAATTACTGCCTCACAACTACAGATACAATCTATGTTGGTCTATGTCAAATGGGCATAACAATTGTACCGATAATAACTACTTCTATTGCTATATATATACAACTTATAATATGTATCTGTAATGGTAAACTGAAATTGAAAAATAAAATTGAAATTGAAAAAATTGAAAATTGAAAAAAAAAATTTTTGTTTTGTCAACCTGAAACTTTGTGGAAAGAAAACAACTAAACGTTCCTCCTTGAAGATAAGCAAATGTTGAGAACATAATTGTCTAACATGTCCTCGTCGTCCCAAGAACTCCAAAACGGTCTCTTCACGTTCTGTTTCTAGCGACAACTACGTGCAGGCGCTCAGCTCGATGCATTCCAACGTGCGTTTATTGTATTTACTATTGTTCTTTCACATTGGCGTCGGTGTCCGGCTCACTGCTCACTTCAACAAGGAAATATGATCACATTCAACCCATCCTTAGGGAATCAATTGGCTAAATGTTGAATCAACTATTAAGTATAGAGACGGCTTAATGGCGTTCAAATGCATGAACGAGTATGCACCTGAATATTTATGTGACCAATTCATTTTACGATCAAAGATCCACTCACGAAATACACGTAATAAGGATAAACTGGTGATCCCACTTTGTAGAACAGCTGCGGGTCAAAAAAGCTTTGTATACCGCGCAACGTCCATTTGGAACAGCCTTTCTCGAGATCTAGCTAATCTAAGCAACCTAAACAGATTTAAAAGACTTTACAAGCAATCACTTCTTGAACAATAGTTATTATTTCACATGATTTTATTCGTATTTTAGTAGTATTTTATTAGTTAGTTTTTATATTGTAAATCATTTCTGAAAAGCCATTTTATTGGAGATTTAATAAAGTTTATTATTATTACTGCTTAAGGCCTGTCGTCTTAGACGATTTTGGCATCTTGTGTAAAAACGCAAAAGAAGGCGGACGACTTTGATGTCCAAATCGCCTTAGCCATCTTTCGTTAAGACGACCTTCCCTTCCCAGACGACTAAGCCGTCTAGCATAAAAACGACACGACCTAACTCGAACGGCCTTAGCGCGTGCGAAAGACAAGTGAAACGCAGTACCGCACAACATTAACTCTGGCTCATGCCTCTTTTTGCGTCAACATTTCACGGTCAGTTAGTTTTTGGAGTTTAGAACGTCGCTCCATAATCATGCATTTACCCTAGAAGTCCTTACTGACACTTGTTAAGGTTTGACGTCATCTAGTATTAAAATTTGAACTTGAATTTGAACTTGAAGTATAAATAAAGCCAACATTTGAGGCCCAATTTGCACAATGCCGAGCCTCGAGCAAAAGTAACTTATTCTTATAAAAATGCGCGTATCCGAGTAATAACAACAACAGCTATAATAATGTAACTCTGGGAAAGAAATTCTATATTTTCAACCCAATACAATACATTTACTTAACGTGATTCGGAAAGCGATGAAGTGCTTTACAGGTCAATCACGCACGAAGGAGATAAGACAGTGCGTTTACTATCTGTCATTTAGCTTTCGTTGGGTATTAACAAAATGTTTTCTTTCCGTGACTTTAGAGAAAGATATTTTAGGTTCTGTTTCAAATATAACGAAGCATATGTTGCAAGGTCACTAAAGATGACATAGTTCGCATAAACATGAATTAACTAAATATTTAGACATGCTTTAGACGCACGTACTCACTCGATGACCACGAATTTCTACTGAACCGTCTTTTCAAACATGTTTTCATATGTATGAAGTGGAGAAACGACTTTATTTCTAAATAACTGCATAATACATTCTATCGATTATATCAAATTGTTATAACTAACATTATTATAATTATAAGTATTATTACTTTTTATTGTTGCTGTTGTTAGTGTTCTCCTCAGAGCGGTATTACTCACGTAAGTCGCAGAGCTTTGGCAATATTTTGTTAAAAAATCACGCCAATAAAACAAGTATTTATTAGCAAAGATTACCTAAGTTTCAGGTTGGATATGCTATTTGCAAGTCATGGTATATCATGAATAAGGAGGTAGGTCAGTAAACTTTATTCACTAAAAAACGGTACAAAAGTTACAAATCGGATCAGTTATAAATAAATATCGATCAGTTATAAAAACAACTGTTTTACACGAGATCCGTGTGTGTTTTTTAAAAAAGAGATTTTACAAAATTGAAACCTTTTAAGAGGGACCAGAAACTTTTTTGGGTAAAAATAGAAAATTTGAAAATTTAAACCTGACCAGACACTTGCTGTCGTTTCAGCCGGAAGACCTCCAAAGAACTGCGCTGCTGTAGGTTAATGTGCCCTTGAAACAGTCAGTTCTCGGCTTTTGAAGGTTGAGCTTGTTTCCTGAGTTGTGGAGTACTGAAGAAGTTCCGTGAATTTTGGTTTGAAAAGGTCAATTAGATATCAAGGAGCCTCTTCTTTCAGAACTTTGATCATTGAGCTCTTTTTTAAATCGTGTCGTCTGTTTTATAAAGTTTCCCATCCAAAGTTTTTGAAAACTACGGCCGATCTGACTTCAACTACACACTTTTTTTTAAAAAAAGAACCAGTAAATTTTGCTGAGCCTCATTGTTCTTAATTTTTTGGCGATTTCAGCCTCAATTTGTTCTTAATTTGT